>JARYGA010029689.1:0-122027 GCA_030545235.1 Helianthus tuberosus
TGTTAAAGTGGTGCATGTTATGTGATAAATGCGTGTAGGAACTTCGTGCTTTTATGAAGTCACTAATAAACTAAGTGGTAATCATACTAGGACGTGATTGACCGACTTTGACTGTTAGCTATTTTTGAGAGACAAACCGAGCAAACCAAGGTGAGTTCACACTCTATCCAAGGCATGGGATTCCCAAGGGTTGGGCATGGGTTAAAGAACTGAACGGTAAGACCATCACTCTATCAATTGAAGTCCCTCATTTATCGACTTAATCACCGAGGCCTATGGCGAGCGGGTCATTAGTTAATAGCGCTATTAGGTTTAACAAGCCTCACACCGTGCCAGTCGGACGGGCGTGTACTAATGGACTATGGGCAAAGGGTCAATGTTGATAGACATTGACTTAGGGCACCTCTTACATTTTCGTAGCAGTCGATACGCGTGGTCTAATAATACATGGGAAGCCCCCACCAATCTTCGCAAACATGTCTGGGAGATCGCGATACGAATTAATACGATACATGGTTTTCAAAACGAACATACGATTTACTAAACGAATTCTATAACTAAACAACCTACTGTGAACTCGCTCAACTTTGTTGTTGATTTGTTATTACATGCCTTGCAGGCCTTTAGGTGCATATCATTGGAACTTGCTGTCTGGGAGGCTGGAGTGGTCATGGGTCGAGATACATGAAATCGTAATACAAGACTAATGATTTTTACATGAGGTTTATAAACACTTAACTAATGAATTATGCTTCCGCTGTATGCTGTGAATTATTTGTAATGTGTAACACTGAATGCTAAATCAATGAAAGTTTTATTTAAATATATCTATGAGTTCAATGTGATTGGTGGCTAGATCCTGGTATGTCACACGCCTCGCGGGGGTTTCCGCTTGTGGTATTTTGGGGGTGTGACAGACTAAAAGTGGGAAACTAGGTGCAATCGATGTAACATGCACCATAGTGGGCCACGCAACAAAGGTCGTTCCCACCGATGTAACAAGGTTGGTCACGCAGCAAAAGAATGTAGGAGCCCATATCCTGCAAATCAGAATTGTCAACAACAACAGCAAACCCCACCGAACCAACAGCAACAACAGGGTAATAAAGGATGCTTTCAGTGTGGCGCTAAAGGCCACTTTAAGAGGAACTGTCCTCAGCTGAACCAGAATCAGAACAACAACAACCAAGGAAACGGGAACAACAATGGAGGCAACAATGGAGGCAACAACGGGGGTAACAATAATGGCAATGGCGCCCGAGGTCGTGCCTTCGTGATTGGTCAGGGTGATGCAAGGAACGATCCCAACGTTGTGATGGGTAAGTTTCTTATGGACGACTTCTTTGTTACTGTATTATTTGATTCGGGTGCCGATACTAGTTATGTGTCCATAAAAGTTAGCCAAATGCTTAAGCGCACTCCAACACTTCTAAACACCCAACACACGGTAGAACTAGCAAACGGTAAAAGTCTCGAGGCCACGCACGTAGTCAAGGGTTGTAACCTCGTCTTAGCTGGTCAGACCTTCTCTATCGATCTTATCCCTATTGTACTTGGTAGTTTCGACGTTGTTATTGGGATGGATTGGCTATCTCACCAACAAGCGGAAATTCTTTGCAACGAGAAGATTGTCCGCATCCCTCGTTCTGGTAAAGAACCCCTCATGATTCATGGCGACAAGAGTGGTGCTGTTGTGGGCATTATCTCTTTCCTTAAGGCCCAGAAGTGTTTGCGAAAGGGCCACACTGCCATTCTAGCTCTCGTTTCCGATACATCCTCGGAAGAAAGGAAGATAGAAGACATACCTATTGTACGTGATTTTTCCTGAGGTATTTCCTGAGGAATTACCTGGTCTTCTGCCTCATCATCAAGTCGAGTTTCAAATCGAGCTAGCTCCGGGAGCAGCGCCCATAGCTCGAGCACATTATCATCTAGCTCCATCAGAACTTGAAGAACTGTCCACTCAACTACAAGAACTCTTGGAAAAGGGTTTCATACGTCCTAGCTCTTCGCCTTGGGGAGCTCCAGTGTTATTCGTGAAAAAGAAAGACGGTACCTTCAGAATGTGTATTGACTACCGCGAACTCAACAAGGTGACTGTGAAGAATCGTTATCCTCTCCCACGAATTGATGATCTATTCGATCAGTTGCAAGGGTCAAGCTTCTACTCTAAGATTGACTTAAGATCGGGCTATCATAAGCTGAGAGTCCAAGATGAAGACATCTCCAAGACAGCATTCAGAACTCGCTACGGGCACTATGAGTTTCTGGTCATGCCTTTGGGATTAACAAACGCACCTGCAGTTTTCATGGACCTCATGAACCGAGTGTGCAAACTCTACCTGGATAAGTTCGTTATCGTCTTCATCGACGACATCCTGATCTATTCCAAGAGTCAGGAAGAACACGAGCATCATTTACGACTTATCTTGGAACTTCTTCGAGCAGAGCAGCTGTATGCTAAGTTTTCAAAATGCGACTTTTGGCTTCATGAAGTCCATTTCTTAGGCCACGTGGTAAATGCAGATGGGATTCATGTGGATCCATCCAAGGTTGACTCGATCAAGAACTGGCCTGCACCCCGTACACCAACAGAAATCCGCCAATTCTTGGGTTTGGCGGGCTACTATAGAAGGTTTATCAAGGATTTCTCAAAGATTGCACAACCTCTCACCTCACTAACTCAGAAAGGTGTCACCTATCATTGGGGTGATGCACAGGAATCTGTTTTCCAGCACTTAAAGGATAGACTTTGTAGCGCACCTATCCTCTCATTGCCTGAAGGCACTGATGATTTTGTGGTTTATTGCGACGCTTCCATCCAAGGACTTGGTTGCGTGTTGATGCAACGTGACAAGGTCATTGCCTACGCATCACGCCAACTTAAAGTTCACGAAAGGAACTACACTACGCACGACTTGGAACTGGGAGCAGTTGTTTTCGCACTTAAGATATGGAGACATTACCTGTACGGTACCAAGTGCACCATTTACACCGATCACAGGAGTCTCGAGCATATCTTCAAGCAAAAGGAGTTAAACATGCGACAACGTCGATGGGTCGAACTTTTGAACGATTACGAATGCGCGATCAAGTACCACCCGGGCAAAGCCAATGTTGTGGGCGATGCTCTCAGTCGAAAGGATACTATACCTAGGCGTGTGCGAGCATTACAACTCACCATCCAGTCTAGTCTTCCTGCACAGATACGGGATGCTCAGGTAGAAGCATTGAAACCAGAAAACGTCAGGGCTGAAGCCCTACGCGGCTCAAGACTACGATTAGAACAAAAGGAAGATAGTGCCTATTACGTAACCGGACGTATTTGGGTCCCACTCTATGGCAACTTACGAGAACTTGTAATGGATGAAGCGCATAAGTCTCGTTACTCGGTACACCCTGGGTCGGATAAGATGTACCACGATCTCATAACTACGTATTGGTGGCCTAGCATGAAAGCTCACATAGCAACTTACGTTAGCAAATGTCTGACTTGTGCGAGAGTCAAGACCGAATATCAGAAACCATCAGGCCTACTCCAACAACCAGAGATTCCACAATGGAAATGGGAGCAAATTTCCATGGATTTTGTTACTGGCCTGCCTAGATCTCAACGCGGAAATGACACTATTTGGGTGATAGTGGATCGATTGACTAAGTCTGCACACTTCTTGGCTATCAAGGAAACCGACAAGTTTTCTACTCTAGCAGACATCTACCTAAAGGAAGTAGTATCAAGGCACGGACTGTCAACCTCTATTATTTCCGATCGTGATGCACGTTTCACTTTAGAACTTTGGCAAGCGATGCACAAATCTTTTGGCTCTCGGTTAGACATGAGCACAGCTTACCATCCGCAAACGGATGGGCAGTCTGAACGCACCATCCAAACCCTAGAAGACATGCTTCGTGCATGTGTAATCGATTTCGGCAACGGCTGGGAAAAAAAATCTCCCGTTAGTAGAATTTTCGTATAACAACAGTTACCACATCAGCATTCAAGCCGCTCCGTTTGAGGCATTGTACGGGCGTAAATGCCGATCACCTCTCTGTTGGGCAGAGGTGGGTGATAGTCAGATCACAGGTCCAGAACTTGTGGTAGACACAACAGAAATGATTGCTCAGATACGACAACGCATGGCGGCAGCTCGCGACCGTCAGAAAACCTACGCTAATAAGAACAGGAAACAATTCGAGTTCCAAGTTGGGGATCGAGTGCTACTCAAAGTTTCGCCCTGGAAGGGTATGGTTCGTTTTGGCAAACGGGGCAGGCTCAATCCGCGATACGTCGGACCATTTAAAATCATAGAGAAAATAGGCAAAGTGGCCTACAAACTAAACCTGCCCGCATAACTCAGTGCAGTTCACAATGTTTTTCACGTGTCGAATCTGAAGAAGTGTCTATCAGATGAGACCCTCATAGTTCCCTTAAAGGAGCTCACAATCGACGACCAGCTGCGATTCGTCGAGGAACCAGTAGAGATTACTGACCGAGATGTTAAGATTCTCAAGCGTACCAGGATACCTCTTGTTCGAGTTCGTTGGAAATCCCGTCGTGGCCCAGAGTATACCTGGGAACGAGAAGACCAAATGAAACTCAAGTATCCCCAGTTGTTTAAGAAAAGTGCAACCACTACTGAGGCTAAAGCTACTACGGAATTTCGGGACGAAATTCCAAACCAACGGGGGGATGATGTGACACCCCAGGAAAAACCAGTAAACCACGCAGCTTAAACTAGCTTCCTCAGTAACCACATGCTAAATTTCGGGACGAAATTTTCTTAACAGGGGGAGAATGTGACAACCCTCATAATTACATGTATCCGTACGATTAATTAATATTAAATTTTGCTAGAAACATTGTTTAATTATTTCTTGGCTAGTTACGATCCCCGTACACCGTAACACCCACTAGAAATTTACTAACTAAAATATGTAACCTTATACTTGGATTTGAATACTATACCTTATACTTGGATTTCAATACTATACCTTATACTTGTATTTGAATACTATAAGTCACCTACTTATCCTCCTTATGTTGACTAAGTATTTACTTATCCTCCTTATGTTGACTAAGTATTTACTTATCCTCCTTATGTTGACTAAGTATTTACTTCTCCTACTTATGTTGACTAAGTATTAGAATCCAAGATTATACTTCTATATTTTAGTTAATATTGGCTTGTTCATGTTGACTAAACACTAGAATTGATGACTATAAATATGGTGCATAACTTCACAATCTTCACACCATCTTTCTCATTCTCTATCTCTCTCTTGGCTCACTCTAAAACCACCACCACCATTCCATTGTTGAGCTTGTTTCTAGTGTTAGAAGGTGATACAAGGAACTTGAAGCTTGAAAGTCTTGAAGAATCCTTCTCATTTGCTTTCATCATCCATCTTTGTCATCTTTTTCTCTAGTGATATTCCCAAGCTTTAAGCTAGTTGTAAGACTTCTTTAAAACTCTTGTTTACTTCATGTGTTAGTAGTTAAAGATTATATTATGATGAAATAATACAAGTATGATGTTGTTGTTGATCACTGAACATGTAACGGAACCAATATAACCCGCATTAGAATGTTAAAAGCTGAAAAACAAGAGGCTGTTTAGTGATTACAGCCAACTTCAGTTGGCTGTAACCGAACTTTAATAAAGCATAAAATGTATTTTCTGAACTTTAGATTTATATATTATGAAATACGGTTCTAATGGCACTGGAATCATAATTTTTGGACTTCGTTTACTATTTTTAAAGGATCATTTTGTAACAGCAACTCAAGCTGCATTTTTACTGCTGAAAATAAACGTAATGTTTTCCGTCATAACATGGATTCTGTGTAAAGTTAGATCATGAAATTTGTAATGTAGATGACCACCGATGTATTTGTAATTCTCCCACTGGAATTTCATCAATTGGACTTACGATGAATTTTAAATGAATTTTTCCGTGGACTGCAGTTAGAAAGTGAGAATCTGAATTGCAGTCCGGTAAATGATTTTTTATAAAATATTGGTAATGAATTAGATCCTAATATTTTTACACAATAATAATTCGATTGTTTAAAACATTCTGTAAAAATTTGGGAATTTTTGGAATAAGTTAACTATTTTATTAAATTACCCGAAAACAGTCCAGTTTTGGATGTTTAAGCTGAAACAATATAACTAGTGATTTGCATGTCTAAATGTCGGTTATGTTATCCAATAATGATCTAACGTGTTATATGTCAATAAAAGTGTTATGTGCAATATCATATGCTTGCTCTTGAGTAGCTATAGGTGGAAAGTTTATATGGGCGTGAACTGTTAAAGTGAGTGCATGTTATGTGATAAATGCGTGTAGGAACTTCGTGCTTTTATGAAGTCACTAATAAACTAAGTGGTAATCATACTAGGACGTGATTGACCGACTTTGACTGTTAGCTATTTTTGAGAGACAAACCGAGCAAACCAATGTGAGTTCACACTCTATCCAAGGCATGGGATTCCCAAGGGTTGGGCATGGGTTAAAGAACTGAACGGTAACTACAAACTTGCGTATTCCCCATACAGCAGGATACGTACGACCATAAGACCATCACTCTATCAATTGAAGTCCCTCATTTATCGACTTAATCGCTGAGGCCTATGGCGAGCGGGTCATTAGTTAATAGCGCTATTAGGTTTAACAAGCCTCACACCGTGCCAGTCGGACGGGCATGTACTAATGGACTATGGGCAAAGGGTCAATGCTGATAGACATTGACTTATGGCACCTCTTACATTTTCGTAGCAGTCAATACGCGTGGTCTAATAATACATGGGAAGCCCCCACCAATCTTCGCAAACATGTCTGGGAGATCGCGATACGAATTAATACGATACATGGTTTTCAAAACGAACATACGATTTACTAAACGAATTCTATAACTAAACAACCTACTGTGAACTCGCTCAACTTTGTTGTTGATTTGTTATTATATGCCTTGCAGGCCTTTAGGTGCATATCATTGGAACTTGCTGTCTGGGAGGCTGGAGTGGTCATGGGTCGAGATACATGAAATCGTAATACAAGACTAATGATTTTTACATGAGGTTTATAAACACTTAACTAATGAATTATGCTTCCGCTGTATGCTGTGAATTATTTGTAATGTGTAACACTGAATGCTAAATCAATGAAAGTTTTATTTAAATATATCTATGAGTTCAATGTGATTGGTGGCTAGATCCTGGTATGTCACACGCCTCGCGGGGGTTTCCGCTTGTGGTATTTTGGGGGTGTGACAGACTAAAAGTGGGAAACTAGAGAAGTGTTTTAATTAAATATATATATAAAAAAATTAATATCAAAACACACACGTGTGTGTGCGTATAATCGACCAGGAGAAGCTCCATGGGAGCTCTAACCCTAATTTCAACAAAATCAGCAAATTGAAGCTCGATTCAAGCCCTAAATCAATGCATGAACACATAAAAACGATCACCTAAGTATGGGGATCACAAGGTATGTTAAATCTAGTTATTTTGTGATACTTTGAAAATTTGATTAACATTCTTGAACGAAATTCTTGTATGAATTATGAATGTTATAGTGAAATTGAGATGTCTATGAGTCTAGGAACGAACCCTAGATGTAAACTTGTTGATTTAGCGCCATAAATTAGTGTTTCGGTTAACTAAGTATGTAGGTGCTTAGTGGGTTTTATGACAATATAATGAACACTTGAATTAAATTGTTAAATTGATGAATATTGATGTTATGATACAAGTTCTAGATGTAGTTCATAAACATTAGATATAGAGATTTTATTTTTTGATGTTAAAACTTGGTTAAAAAGATTAGCCATGAGTTAAATAGAAGAGGTAAAAATTATGCCCACAAGGTGTTTATTAAAACGCCTAAATGGATGTTCATATGTTGAAACTATGAATAAAACGCGTAATTGCCTAATTTGATTAATTACGTGTGATATGGGGTAATATGAATTCTAATTATGATGTCGATTTAGTTTATTTGCACATATCATATAATTAAAGGTAGTTAACTAGTAGAAAGTTAAACTAACCAATGACAAAGTCGAATAGTGGTTTCGACCTAGAAAATACGTAAGGTGGAATAGTCGTAATTGTTAATGACTAATCTAACCACCTTGTGAATGGTGATGATATTGTTATGTGTGAATCCATGAGATGTTATGGTCATTTTATATGATGGCTAACCTAACAAATCTTATGGATAATATGATATAGTTTGACTCTAAACAAGTTAGGTGGGAGCTTGGGAAGGAACGGGTCAAACGGATCATGGATGCGAACAATGTTTGCGCGGATGCGAGGTAAGTAAAGCTTACACCTTCTAGAATAGAATAATTACTTGTATAATGAATAGCATTGTGAATAATAAAATGGACATAGTTTTCGCGGGCATTTTGTCAATAAAATAGTTCTTGATAGCAAATCGGTCCGTTATTTGCAAAACTGTTTCGGGGTCTTAAACACTTAGTTTTGGCTCCATATGTGGTCAAAAGTTGTATAACAACAAAAATGATGATTGGTAATTTTTATAGATTTTTTGGAAGTTGTTTAACGTGGTTTTCGTGGACGTTTTGTCAACAAAATAGTTGTTGACAACAAGCAGGTCCGTACTTGCAGAAATTGTTTCGGGGCGTTAAACACTTAGTTCTGATTCAATATTTGGTCAGAAGTGGTATAACAATATAAATGATGATTGGTAATTTTTATAATTTTTTTGGAAGTTGTTTAACGTGGTTTTCGCGACGTTTTGACAACAATATAGTTGTTGACAGCAAGCAGGTTCGTACTTGTAGAAATTGTTTCGGGCGCCTTAAACACTTAGTTCTGATTCAATATTTGGTTTGAAGTGGTATAACAATATAAATGATGATTGGTAATTTTTATAAATTTTTCGGAAGTTGTTTAACGTGGTTTTCGCGGACGTTTTGTCAACAAAATAGTTGTTGACAGCAAGCAGGTCCGTACTTGCAGAAATTGTTTCGGGCCCTTAAACACTTAGTTCTGATTCAATATTTGGTCAGAAGTGGTATAACAATATAAATGATGATTGGTAATTTTTATAAATTTTTCGGAAGTTGTTTAACGTGGTTTTCGCGGACGTTTTATCAACAAAATAGTTGTTGACAGCAAACAGGTCCGTACTTGTAGAAATTGTTTCGGGGTCTTAAACACTTAGTTTTGACTCAATACTTGGTCAGAAGTTGTATAACAATATAAATGATGATTGGTAATATTATGTATTGTTAAGTTTAATAAATACCGACAAGCGGAAAGTATGAGCATGTTTTGCCAAGGTTGGCGAAAGGTAATGCAATGTATTAAAAATGAGTCAATGTTGACCCGTGCCAGGTACGCACAAGGAATGATACTCTCGTGAAGGGTACATGTACCAACCATAATATGGATTATGGTTGGAGGAAATAAGAGGTTTTTTTTATAAGAGTTGATAAAATTATAAATGCCCATAACAGGTCAAACGTGTGTATAACTTAAGAATTGGTAAAAGAACCATGAAAACTAATAAGATATGATCCGGGTAATGGATCATATTAGTAAACATTAAAGAGTTACTAAAAATGGTTGTGCATATAGGGATATGGTACAAAGCCCATAACGGGTCAAATAATTCGGTTTAAGAACCTGAAATTTGAATTCGAAGGAAACAAGAATTTTGAATAATGGATGAATGAATTGGATGGAAATATGTTTATAACTTGTTGTGAAACTGTCAAAACTAACTTTATGTTGGTTTGATTTTAGGTATGTATTATATGATGCCGGATGACGATCAAGCTCAACGGAGAACCGATCACAATGCAGTTACAAGCTTCCGCAAATAGTTTCGTCGTTACTTTTTAACGGCAAATTTTTACCAATCATGATGTAACGTTTTAAAATTTAGAAAAGTTCTAATTAATCAGTATTTTCATTGTATATGTAATTATAATTACATGTTTAATTGTCGTAAACTATACGAAAATCATAAAATAATAGCAAGGGTCTTACAAGTTGGTAATCTGAGCTCAGGGTTAAAGATTAAAGTGTGTTCGATTCGAGACTTGATCGCAAATCCGGTAAGTGTATGCAAATTAATGGTTTAGTATGATTAAAGTGTTGTGAACAACACATAGGGTTATTGTGTAATACATGTTACACCAATCAAAATCGATAAAGGATAGATATAGTCAATGAAATTACGTGTGTTGACACGTATAGTGGAAAAGCCTTGTATTATAATACGGGCGTTCATTAATGTCGAAACTGATAACTTTCATAAATGTTGTAGTTGAAACACACTCGCAATCGAAGATAGCGAGAGTTTAACAAATTGCAGGTCTGACGAAGCAACGGTCCAAAGTATGACAATCAGAGCATGCTCAACAAGGACCTAAACCGCGTGACGATTGTGAACAAGGTTAATGGCAAGGAAATCCCGTTAGGGTAAGCATTACAGGTGTACGTTTTAAATTTAATCGCACAAGTAGTAATATGCAACAAACACATAGAGAATGACTGTTGCAAATGTAGGATAAGACTTGGAAAACCTGAATAGGATATCTATTCAGGATGAAGTTTCCAAGAGCAAATAAGTAGAAATAACAAATAAATTTTATTCACGATGATGAATAACAAAGCAATAACAAGATTAGTCTATATGAAAACTTGGACGGGCGTAATTGTCCAAGTGCATAATTCTCAATATAATACTACTGAGAAAAGTGGTGATCGCATTAACGAATGTGATTATATAATAGTCCGATAAAAAGGAAAACATTTTACATGTTCAAGAATGAAACTAGTAAAACTAATGATTGTTAAATAACAATTAAATAAAGTTTTACCAACTGAAACCATGAATATGGGAATTATTAGAGGAGTTAATTACATGGGGCGTGGTGCGAAAATTATAAAAAAAGGTCATGTGTACCATGTGTTGATCGCTTACTCTGGCCAAGTAAGTAGTGAACACATGATACCATGAACTTCTTATGATGGACACACTTACGTCCGATGTAGTAAGTACGGGGTGAATGGGGCGAATTAAAAAGGTACCTAAAACAGATCAAATAAGTAAGATATTTGATAATAAATGTAAACGCAAGCCGGGTAACAGAAGCATATTACATTAGAATAACGAGCCCGAGTGAACAGACAAGAATCAAGGTAAACGAAAATACAAACCGACTAATAAGAATGCTAAGGCGTAGGGGAAAAAAGTTTGGCTGTCGTAAGTGATGAAATTCACACGGACAAGTCAAACGGAATGAATAAAGAATGAAGTTTGACATTCACAAGTGAGGAAAATTCACACGGACAAGTCAAACGAGTTAAATAAAGAATAACGCTTGCTAATATAAGTAAGCGCGAACCGAATAAATAAAAGCGCGAAATATTAATAAACCTATGCAGGGGGTTATGGGCAGTAAAAGCATTAAGGTAAAAGAACCCGGGTAATGGGTTGTAAAGAAGTATAAGTATGAACCGAGAAACGGTAAGGGTAGAACAAACTAATGTGTGAATGACGTAAGGAGTCATAAAGTCGGAAGATTAGTCCGAAAGTAAACAAATGTAGCCTTATACTATGGTCAATGATTCTAAATATAAAAAAGGGTGCCTTGGCGCCATATATGTACATATATGTACATTTGAATAAACACACGAATAAAAGATGATCTACGGGATCATCATAACCTACAGGATTAAAAGTAGTGTTAAGGTCAATGAGACCAAGAAAACCCTTGGGTCCTAAATAGGAAGAAACGAACTGTTGAGGCCTCACCTTAAAAAGGTGAAAATCTAAAGAAATAGCCTATGAGGCTAAGAGAAAGAACCTACAGGTCAATAGCGTAAAGTGAGGGAACTGGTTACGATTCCCCGTGTAAAACGAGAACGGAAAAGAATAAATTATTGGTTGTCAATTTCCTTGATGTGAGTAATTGACATAAGTTAAGGAGAAAGACGTTAAACTAAAATTCAGTTTTAGTAAGAAACAAAGTTTTAACAAATATGAATATTATGAGACGAATTTGGAAATGATTAATATTAAAGTATATGGGTCTTAACACCGATAGGTGCAAGGCGATACATTCAAAAAGAAGAAGTATGATAAAAAAATTGAGATAAACTTAAACGTGACTTGACGCATTCACGGTCAAGAAAAGTAATATAGAATGTGATCACGTTGTAACGTGAGTTACGATATAGGAGATCATAAACTCATATAAGCCTCGGGAAGGCAAGGTGAAAATATTCGAGCGATGGGGTATAAGGTAACCGGTGACTAACACGTCTAAGCGTCAAAATAAATAATCAATAAAGATAACGGATACAAGCTGAAAGTAACGGCCCATGAGGCCTTACACATGAAAGACGTACGCGTCAATATAAATGAAAAATTTTGACCAAAAGAAACGGGTGCTTTGAAAAAGTAACTTGATTCGTTTGATTAAACCAATGAACAACGTAAATAAGGTTTCGGGGACGAAACCTCTTTAAGGGGGGTAGACTTGTAACACCCCAAAAACGGGTTTGTAAATTATACTAAATTAATCATCAATAAACGGGTAAAATGTCGTTGGTGGTAAAAGTAGACCCGGTGAATATTAGGACTTAAATAAATAAACCTAATATTAAATAAAAAAACGAATAAAAGCTTTTGAGGAAATAAGGATTATAAGAGGCCCGAGTTAACGGGACTTAAAATAAAACAGGTAATATCTCCCCAAACCCGCTAAGTAAACTAGGAATGTTTAACCTAGTTAAAAAGGGGTAAATAATATTGAATGTTAGTGCAGTATGTCTATCACCTCCGTCATCTCAAGATCGTAGCTGAAACAGTTTATTTCTAGCTTTATATTGTTATAAATAGGAAAAGGCAAGGTGGCATTTCTGTAAATAATGAGATCTCTCATTATATCCCTTGGCCTATAAATAGAACCATTAAGGTTCTCATTTAGGACTTTTGCCACATTTGCTAGTTGGAGAGCTTTGGAGCTAGAGAGAGAAACTAGAGAGAAAAAGTGGCAAGGTGATTCATGGTTCTTTGTACGGTTTCATATCAATCAATAGAATCACAGATTATATTACATCTCGTGTGTTTCGGTCTGGTTCGTGCACGGATTCCGCACGTCGCACGGTCGGTTCGCAATCGTTTCGGAGTCTAAAACCGGTCCTAACAAGTGGTATCAGAGCAGGAGCTCGGTTGCGAAGATCAAACGCACAGATTCGTATAATAGTTGATCAGATTCAGAGCCAAAATCATCCAGATTTGTCAAATTCTTCATATTTTTCTTGTTCTTCACGTTTTACACTGAATTTTGCAAAATTGACAGGGTTTTTACGGTCCAAATTAGCTGATTTTTTGATATGTTGTGCGAAATTAGCTGATCTATAACCCTACAAATTTTCAGGTCAAAATTCCAAGCCGTTTGGAAGAAATCTGAGATTTTCTGGCCGACTTAGCTGAAATGTTCGTCATGGTTGTTCATGCATGTTATCCGATCGAACAGCATTAGTGTTACTTGATCGAACAACTGTTCGATCGATCAACAGTTTGATTCATTGTCACACTTTACACTGCATTTCATTAATAGTTGTTGACTTTGACTTGCCAGCCGATCGACCGACACTCTGGCCGAACGGACAGCAAAGCATATCACTGCATCACACTTTACATTTCTCTAAAATTGTTGACTTGTTGACTGGCTAACCGATCGGACACCTGTCCGATCCACTGCACCACACTTTAAATCAGTTGACTTTGTTGACCTAACCGATCGGACACCTGTCCGATCGAACAACATCTTGTCCGATCGATCAACCTCCTGTCCGATCGACCAGCATTTAGTCAACATTGTCAGTCAATGTCATTATTTGAAATCGATGTGCATGCGAATGAGTTAAGCGGCCAAATAGAATATTAAACTGAATGTTGTTGTCGGCCATTCATTAATTAGATTCCATGTGCTAATTGTCAGTATATCATTCATTGTATTGCATGTGACAATTAAGTGCGAATTCAGGTTGCATGTGAGTTTGTTTGGAAAATCAAGGTTCATTATTAAAGTCAAAAGGTCAAACGGAAATCTTATCAAATCATCGATCGATCGAACAACATAATTTTTTGGCGTCTTGTGCCATCAATTGATCAAGCTAGCCGATCGATCAGTGGGTCGATTGGATTTTCACCCGTTTCAAAGCATAGTCAGCCGATCGACTAAGACTTTTGTAGTGTAGTGTCAACCGATCGAACAGAGGGCCGAACGAATTGCCACTCTATTCAAAGCATAGTTAGTCGAACGGACAACCAACCGATTCAAGATAAAATCCCACCCGATTGGACAGCTTTCCCACCCGATCGGACAGCACTGATTATTTTCACTATTGACTTTTGTTGACTCACTCGATCGGATATCCGTCCGATTCAAGTTGTTTGATAATTTTTAGAACTGATCGTTTGTTTGTTTGTTTGCAGGAGATTCACAGTGATTCAAGATTTACAAGGTGCGAATATCAAGAAGTAGATTTAAAATGTCAGGATATAGTGATTATGATAATTGGTGGAGAAGGGATAGTGCACGATATGAAATTAGAAAATTGAATGAACCATTCAAAGAAGCTCGGAGAGCCAATAGATGGAATGCTGAACTGGAATGTTACATGGATCCACAGGGTAATCCAGTGGTTGATCCTTCTAAGGTGGATTTTGATGCAATAACAAATCTGTTTCCAGATCAGGACACTTATAATACAAGAAGGTTATCTGAAAAAGATTATGAGCCTGATCTGTTGAACAAAATAAAAGAAATTTGTGAAGCAAGTCTACCAAAGGTGGTAGAAATGAAAAAGAGGAAAGAAGAAGAGCTGAAAAAGCTGGTAGAGGAGGTGAAGAGAACGGCAAAGGATGCTGTTGAGGAAGAACAGAAGATAGAAGAAGAAGAGAAGAAAGAAGAAGATCAGAAAGTTGAAACAGAATAATCATCGGTGCTGAAAGAAGTTGAGATAAATGATTCCTCTAAATTGTTGAATGCTGAAACTGTTGATAAAAATGAAAACAAGCGCAGGAATTGCATAGAAATGTGCAAAGCCTGTACCGAAAAAGATGAAATAATAAAAACAAAAGATATTGAAACAAATAAACTTGAAAATGTTTTCAAAATAAAATGTAAAGAAATGATTGAAAAAGAAGAAATTTTGAAACTAAATGTTGAAAAGCTGACACAGAAATGTCATGATTTTGAAAAAGAAAATAAGATTTTGAAAGAAATGTGTACAGCAAAATGTGTTGGTTGTGTTGAAAAAGATAATAAGTTTCAAGATTTTCAAAAAGAGTATGATAATTTGAAATGGTCAAGTCAGAGAGTACAAGAAGCTTATGATACTTTGAAAAGACAAGTTAAATGTTTTGACGAAAGATTGTCTGAAACTTTGACAACCAAAGAACTGTATGAGAGAAAGTTTAAAGAAAAGCAACTTGAATTAAACAAGTGTGTTGATGAAGTTGCTAATCTCAAACAAGTTCTGGTTGAAAAAGAAAAGATTGTTACAAAACTTCAAAGTTATCATAACTCTTCGTACATTCTTGAACGTATTTTCAACATCACACCAGATGACAAAGATACTGACAAGAATAAAAAAGGTATTGGTTCAGAATATCATCAGGTACCACCACCATTGAGAAACAATTATACTTTTTATGATGAGGAAAATGTGGCAAAAGGTCTGAACATAGTTGACCAATTACCTGAAAGTATCGATGTGACTTACGCCAAATCTGATGAAGCTGATGATTCAGAGGTGGTAAGTAAGGTTGTTGAAAGCATTTTGAAAGATGAGTCAACCAAAGGTAAGTTTGAATCACATGATGAAAATGAGGGAAATTTTCATGATGGCTATCTTAAATAGTCAAAATCTGAGAAAATTGTGAATGATGATTCAAGAGGATTGGTTTATACCATGATTGGATCGGACAAATTATTCTTAGATATTGTATTCCCGATTCAAAATGTGATTTCAGAAAAGATTGATAAAGTTTTTAAGATGGTTGAAATTGAAAAGTCAGAAATTTCAAAATTTGCTGGAAAGAGCAAGAAAACTTTTTATAACAAACCCGGTTACAGAAAGAAGAATATGAAAGCAGGGTTGGGTTATAAAAAGAAACATAATCAAAATAAAAAGTTTGAAAAACAAATTTTCAAAAGACGAACTTTGTTCACGGGAAAAGTTCGGAAGAAGAGAAAGAACTACAATTTAGACGACAATCTAATGAAGAGTTCTATGCTTAGAAAAAGAAACAACAACAGGCTAAAGATGTTTCAAGGAAAACTTGTTTTAAATGTGATAAAATTGGACATCTTGCACGAAAGTGTCCAAACTTAAAGCCTGTTGATGTTGACAAACAGAAATGTGAGAATGTGAAACAAAAGTCTACCAGATTTGATTCTAAACAAACTTGGAGGTATAACACAAACAAGTTTGCTTCGAATCAAACTTGGAAACCAAAACAGACCAGGTCTGATTCAAGACAAACCCATAATTCTCACACACCCAGATTCAGAACAACACAAAGTTGGCAAACATCAGTTGATATGACAAACCCAAACCAATTTTGGAAACCAAAAGTTGTTGTTCAAAGTCAAAATAATCAAAATGAGTCACGATTTTACAAGAGAAGTGCTTCAAAAGGACAGAACTGGGTGATTAAGAAACAAGTGACTTCTGTGAATGATGAAAAAGTTGAAGTCAAAGATGAAAAAGTTTTTGTTCGAGATGACAAAGATTTTCCATCATTGAATGAAACTTATTGTGTTGAAATTCCTAAGGTCAAACAGACCTGAGCTAAATTGTTCAAGTAATTGAGTTTGTGTAAATGTGCAGGTGCTCATGAAGTTTGATTGTCAAGGAAGAGAATTGATGAGCAGCCTGGCACAGGAGGAGAAGGCTGCTGAACCCTGGTTTGGTTGAACAGGGAGTTTATCAGTTTTTGTACATAAATAAACCATATTTCTAAAAACCCTAAAATTTTAAAAACCAAAAATATGTTTCATTTTGTCAAAAAAAAAATTTGAAAAATTAAAAATATGTTTGTTTTAAATTTGTCAAAAATCAAAATTCCAAAAATATGTTGATTGAATACGCCGAAACCCTCACGGCTGAACAAACATGATTACTTTCACAAGATTGAAAAACGGTTTTCAAACTGTCGAAAATCAATGGGTTGTAAATCATGGAGGTATGTTATACTTTCGGCAAAACAGAGCATGAGATGCAGAAAATGGATGGCGAGACAAAGCTATCAGTATCAGGTTGTCAAATTTTCTTTAAATGGTTTTGCATTTTAGGGGGACTGGGGGAGTAAGAAATTGTCGGAAAATCCAAAAACATTAGAAATTTTGAAAAAGCCAAAAACATGATAAAATTCAAAATGAGTTTTTGTGTAAAAAGAGGAAATGATAGTACATCAGTAGACAATCACAGTACGCTAAAGAAATGGAATGGTAAAATGTGATAAACGGTCTCACTGATGATATACCAGTAGGTTTTTACACGCTTAGTAGATTGTTTTCGAGATATAAACCTAAATCATTACTTGCTTATTTCGTGGGGAACACTACTTGGATATATAGGTAACCCCTGAAATCTTGTTTGAAAGATCCCTCTTTCTGAGATACTAGGTCTTTATACTCAGTGATATCTGGGTTATTATCCCGGGACTTCTGATTTTGTGGAAGCAATGGCCTAGTCCCCGTATAATACTTTCAGCTTGCTTGAAATATAGCACCGCCCTCAGCATAAAAAATGATGAAACATTGAAAAATGCTAATCATGTGCTGTTGTAAAAAATATCCTCTAAAAGGGAGCCACTGAAAGACGAGCCATCATCTCTCTGCTGAACGGAAGTTCTGACCTGAGCTCTCATGGCCTCGCAATTTAACCCCTTTACAGATATCATCTGTGGTATACTCACCTGTAAGACTGAATATTGGGATCTGGATACGGGAGTATATTCAAGAGGTGGGACACATGAATGAGTTTAAGTTCTTAATACACCTAAATCGTATCTCGAATCAGTTGAACTTTGTGTGAAAATTTAAGTGGATCAGTATACTGACAATCTAAGTGAATCATTTAGAACTTAATGTGTTAAAAAGCTCAACGGTGCTAGTGATTTGTCATAAACTGATATGATCATCTGACACGAACTCAAACAAAAATATTGTCTGTAAATATTTCTTTATTGCTTTATATTTCAGAAAACTACAAAAAGATTTTGATTTCTACTTTATTTTCGACAACCGATGTCTGAAAGTTGAGTTTCAAAATCTAAGTATGCTAATCGTGTTTCTGAAAATAAACAAGTTCATTAATTTGAAACTTGAAAATTTTAAAATCAAAAACAGTTTGTGATATCTCCAAGGTCATTAATTTGGACTTGGATGATTAACTGTGAGGGATTTGGATGCTTATATTGTTAAAATCTATGAAAAAGAGCCAGTTTCCGATCTTGTTCACTGAAACTACCAAATCCATGAAATTTGTTGATAGAGGAAGTTGAAATGTTTTTAAAAGTGCCAGTTTACAGTTCCTGGACAACTGAAAATGCTTTCAATGTAAAAATATTTTAGTATATGTTGAGAGAGCCAGGTCATCAATCCTGGAGATTCAAAATGTTTTACTTATGAATGTATGATGGTATTCCAGACTACGATCCCGATAGCCGAGTCTAAGGGGGAGTCTGAAGACGAACTCAACGCAAGAGGAAGCGTGGATTCAATGAGCCAGGAAACTATCCTGAAGGAGTTTGTATACGGAAAGCCAGGTGTCGATCCCAAAGCACGGAAGCTTGACGAAAGAGGGAGCCTGAAGAGTCTATCGAAAGAGGAAGCTGAAGCTGAAGACAGATCCACGGGAATTCTGTTCGAGCAAGAGGGAGTCTATGTTTCTAAAGATGATAAAACTTCAATAAGACTCAGTGAGAGAGAGAAAGATAAGACGCTACGAGTTTGACTAAATGTTTGAGATTGACTGCGGCAATATCCAAGGGGGAGTCTGTTAGTGCAGTATGTCTATCGCCTCCGTCATCTCAAGATCGTAGCTGAAACAGTTTATTTCTAGCTTTATATTGTTATAAATAGGAAAAGGCAAGGTGGCATTTCTGTAAATAATGAGATCTCTCATTATATCCCTTGGCCTATAAATAGAACCATTAGGGTTCTCATTTAGGACTTTTGCCACATTTGCTAGTTGGAGAGCTTTGGAGCTAGAGAGAGAAAGTGGCAAGGTGATTCACGGTTCTTTGTACGGTTTCATATCAATCTATAGAATCACAGATTATATTACGTCTCGTGTGTTTCGGTCTCGTTCATGCACGGATTCCGCACGTCGCACGGTCGGTTCGCAATCATTTCGGAGTCTAAAACCGGTCCTAACATTGAAAATAAGTAGGTTGTGGCCTACTTAATAACTAACCAAACAAGAGGGACTAAAAGTGGGCAACTAGAGAAGTGTTTTAATTAAAATTATATATAAAAAAATTAATATCAAAACACACACATGTGTGTGTGCGTATGATCTACCAGGAGAAGCTCCATGGGAGCTCTAACCCTAATTTCATCAAAATCAGCAAATTGAAGCTCGATTCAAGCCCTAAATAAATGCACGAACACATAAAAACGATCACCTAAGTATGGGGATCACAAGATATGTTAAATCTAGTTATTTGGTGATACTTTGAAAATTTGATTAACATCTTGAACAAAATTCTTGTATGAATTATGAATGTTATAGTTAAATTGAGATGTATATGAGTCTAGGAACGAACCCTAGATGTAAACTTGTAGATTTAGCGCCATAAATTAGTGTTTCGGTTAACTAAGTATGTAGGTGCTAAGTGGGTTTTATGACAATATGATGAACACTTGAATTAAAGTGTTAAATTGATGAATATTGATGTTATGATACAAGTTCTAGACGTAGTTCATAAACATTAGACATAGAGATTTGATTTTTTGATGTTAAAACTTGGTTAAAAATAGAAGAGGTAAAAATTATGCCCACAAGGTGTTTGTTAAGACGCCTAAATGAATGTTCATATGTTGAAACTATGAATGAACCGCATAATTGCCTAATTTGATTAATTACGTGTGATATGGGGTAATATGAATTCTAATTATGATGTCGATTTAGCTTATTTGCACATATCATATAATTAAAGGTAGTTAACTAGTAGAAAGTTAAACTAACCAATGACGAAGTCGAATAGTGATTTCGACCTAGAAAATACGTAAGGTGGAATAGTCGTAATTGTTATTGACTAATCTAACCATCTTGTGAATGATGATGATATTGTTATGTGTGAATCCATGAGATGTTGTGGTCATTTTATATGATGGCTAACCTAACAAATCTTATGGATAATATGATATAGTTTGACTCTTAACAAGTTAGGTGGGAGCTTGGGAAGGAACGGGTCAAACGGATCATGAATGTGAAGAATTTTTGCGCGGATGCGAGGTAAGTAAAGCTTACACCTTCTAGAATAGAATACTTACTTGTATAATGGATAGCATTGTGAATAATAAAATGGAAATGGTTTTCGCGGTCTTAAACACTTAGTTTTGACTTCATATGTGGTCAGAAGTTGTCTAACAACAAAAATGATGATTGGTAATTTTTATAGATTTTTCGGAAGTTGTTTAACGTGGTTTTCGCGGACGTTTTGTCAACAAAATAGTTGTAGACAGCAAGCAGGTCCGTACTTGCAGAAATTGTTTCGGGGCCTTAAACACTTAGTTCTGATTCAATATTTAGTCAGAAGTGGTATAACAATATAAATGATGATTGGTAATTTTTGTAAATTTTTAGAAAGTTGTTTAACGTGGTTTTCGCGGATGTTTTGTCAACAAAATAGTTGTTGACAACAAGCAGATCCGTACTTGCAGAAATTGTTTCGGAGCCTTAAACACTTAGTTCTTATTCAATATTTGGTCAGAAGTGGTATAACAATATAAATGATGATTGATAATTTTTATAAATTTTTCGAAAGTTGTTTAACGTGGTTTTCACGGACGTTTTGTCAACAAAATAGTTGTTGACAACAAGCAGGTTCGTACTTGCAGAAATTGTTTCAAGGCCTTAAACACTTAGTTCTGATTCAATATTTGGTCACAAGTGGTATAAAAATATAAATGATGATTGGTATTTTTATAAATTTTTTGGAAGTTGTTTAACGTGGTTTTCGCGGACGTTTTGTCAACAAAATAGTTGTTGACAGCAAGAAGGTACGTAATTGCAGAAATTGTTTCGGGGTCTTAAGCACTTAGTTTTGACTCAATACTTGGCCAGAAGTTGTATAACAATATAAATGATGATTGGTAATATTATGTATTGTAAAGTGTTATAAATACAAGCAAGTGGAATTTATGAGCATGTTTTGCCAAGGTTGGCGAAAGGTAATGCAATGTATTAAAAACAAGTCAATGTTGACCCGTGCCAGGTACGCAGAAGGAATGATACTCTCGTGAAGGGTACATGTACCAACCATAATATGGATTATGGTTGGAGGAAATAAGATTTTTTTATAAGAGTTGATAAAATTATAGTTTTGACATAAATGCCCATAACGGGTCAAACGTGTATATAACTTAAGAATCGGTAAAAGAACCATGAAAACTAATAAGATATGATCTGGGTAATGGTTCGTATTAGTAAACATTAAAGTGTTACTAAAAATGGTTGTGCATATAGGGATATGGTACAAAACCCATAACGGGTCAAATAATTCGGTTTAATAACCGGAAATTTGAATTCGAAGGAAACAAGAATTTTGAATAATGGATGAATGAATTGGATGGAAATATGTTTATAACTTGTTGTGAAACTGTCAAAACTAACTTTATGTTGGTTTGATTTTTGGTATGTATTATATGATGCCGGATGACGATCAAGCTCAACGAAGAACTGATCACGATGCAGTTACAAGCTTCCGCAAATAGTTTCGTCGTTACTTTTTAACGGCAAATTTTTGATGTAATGTTTTAAATTTTATATAAGTTTTAATTAACCTGTATTTTCATTGTATATGTAAATATAATTACATGGTTAATTGTCGTAAACTATACGAAAATCATAAAATAATAGGAAGGGTCTTACAGGTGTTGTGAGAGGGGTTTTGACGATGGTGGTAGGAAGAGAGATACGTGTACATTAACGAACGAACTTATTTTTTTTAACTTTCCTTTTCAGATACAACTAACGTCGCTCATGTCCTATTCCTGCCAAATCATGAATGCTGAGGTAAACTTGCAAGCCCTAATTATTTATCTGACTGTTTAGATGCTTGATAGCGTGACCATACTTCATTGGTGATTGGGTTTCGTTGATGATAACTAAGGGGTTTTTTCAATCCTCTTCGCCTAGGTTTTACAACTAGGTTTGATGTTCACGATACCTGTTTATGTTACCGTGACTCTTATAAAAGTGCTATGATTTAACAGTTCAGACACTTTGCGACTTATTTAAAAGTGTGGATTGTGTAGTTTCAAATATAAGTTGTGTCACATGACATGTCCAACCACTTAAATCTAGAAACTGAGGTATTATTTGTGAATTAACTTATGCATAAATCCATTTTTTCAGTACGTATTAGGCCATATAGTAATTCATCTGTTGTTATGTGTTCTAAAGGGGACATGATTTAGGTGGTATGATAATGGCTATGGATTTAGTTTGTAAGTTATAATACATTTGAACTGTGTAATAGGACAGTATCCGTGTAATGCTATGGATTTAGTAATGCTATGTGTCACACCCCCAAAATCCACCATGCGGAGTATCACCGCTTGAAGGCGTGACATGACCAGGATCAAGCCACCAATCATATTGAACAATGTATTTAAGATAGATAAAATCCAACCACACAATATAATTGGTGATCAAAAGCTAGTTAACCAAGTTCAAATTAAACGACGGAAGCATAAAACGTGAAATCAAAACATATGTATTATAAGTTCATAAAGTTCAAATATTAGGCACGGGACATAACAGTCCATATCCCACAACGACCTCCTCCTCATGCAAGCTCCATAAGCATCTAACGACCTGCAAGGCATGTAACAAGGAGTCAACAACGAAGTTGAGCGAGTTCACAGTTGGTTGTTTAGTTTTAAAAGTTTGTTTTGAAAACCATAAGTTGTTTCGTAAACCATGAGTTAACCAGTATCTTTGTTTTTCCCCAAACCATATCCATAATCAGTGGGGGCTTCCCCATGTGAACCACTAGACCTTTACCATATCGACAACTGACGAACAATAGTTGTGCCCTACGTCAATGTCTATCATCATTGACAGTTTGCCCAGATCCATTAGTACACGCCCGTCCGAACGGCATGGTGTGAGGCTTGTCAACCCTAATAGCGCTATTAACTAATGACCCGCTCGCCATTGGCCCGACGATTAAGTCAATATAAAAATGAGGGACTTCATGATAGAGTTTTGTCTAGTAAGTTTAAGGTTGTTGTCCTACCCAAGGAGGATGAACGTACGTATTCTACCCAAGGAGAATACGCAGGATTAATATTGGCATCCTACCCATGGAGGATGGCCGTACATATCCTACCCAAGGAGGATATGTAGGTTCCGTTTTAAATTCTTTAACCCATTCCCAACCACCGGGAATCCCATGCCTTAGAAGTGTGTGAACTCACCTTTGGTTGCTCGGTTTGACTCTTTAAAAATAGCTAGCAGTCAAGGTCGGTCAATCACGTCCTAATATGATTACCAGTTAGTCATTTAGTGGTTTCAAATGGAGCACAAAGTTCCTACACGTATCTACCACATAACATGTGCACACTATAACAGTTCACGCCCATATAAACATTCCGCCTATAGCTACTCAAGAGCAAGCACAGGATATTTCACATAACACTTTCATTGACATAAAACACGTTAGATCATTATCGGATAACATAACCGACATTTAGACATGCAAATCACTAGTTATATTGTCTCAGCTCAAACATCCAAAACTGGACTGTTTTCGAGTAATTTAATAAAATAGTTAACCTATTCCAAAAATTCCCAAATTTTTACAGAATGTTTAAAACGATCCAAATATTATTGTGTAAAAATCTCGGAGTCCAATTCATTACCAATTATTTTACAAAAATCATTTACCGGGCTGTAATCAGATTCGTCACTATCTGACTGCAGTCCACGGAAAAATTCATTTAAAATTCATCGTAAGTCCGATTGACGAAATTCCAGTAGGAGAATTACAACGACATCAGTGTCCATCTACAGTACAAATTTCATGACCTAATTCTACACAGATTTCAACTTATGAAGAAAAACATAACACAAAGTTTCTGCAGTAAAAATGCAGCTTTTGCTGCTGTATAAAACGGACCATTAAAAATAGCAAACGACCTCAAAAAAATATGATTCCAGTGCCATTTGAAGCGCTTTTCGAAATAACACGTTATAGACTTCAGAAAATCAATTTTTCGAATTATAACGGTCCATTTACAGCCAACTGAAGTTTGCTGTAAATGTTACTCAGCATGCTGTTAATTGCTTAAACGTTACTAAAACACGCACATAAGATCACAACACCTTCTATCAACATCATTTCATCATGTATCATCATATTTCATTTCATGATTCAAGATTCAAGATTTAAGTCTTTTAGTGTTCTAGTTATAATCATCATACTACATCTTTTAACCATTAAAGTAGAAGTAAACAAGGGTTAATCAAGAACTTACAACTAGCTCAAAGCTAGGGAAGATTACTAGAGAAAAAGATGACAAAGATGGATGATGAAAGCAAATGAGAAGGATTCTTCAAGATCTTCAAGCTTCAAGCTCCATGTTTCACCTTCTAACACTTGAAACAAGCTTAAGAATGGATGGATATGGTGGTTGTATGGTGGTGGTGGTGGCACAAACAAGGCCGAGAGGGAGAGAGAGAGTTTGAGGGAGTTGGGTGAGTTTGAGTGTTGAAGTGAGAGTGAATGATCTTCAATTCATGGCACCATACTTATAGGAGTGTTGAAGTGAGAGTAATCTAATGTAGGAACAATTCTTGGTGGTGGAGCAAGTAATCTAATACAAATTCTTAGTGGTGGAGCAAGTAATCTAATACAATTTTTGAGATGAAATCTAGTGGTGGGGTCCTCTTGTGGGCCGTAAATCATCAAGGGGGGGGGGGGGGGTAAGTGTAACTTGATGGTAAGTAACTTAGTTAGTGGAAGGTTATGTGGTAAAAGTCTAGTGTTATATGTTACATGTATTATGTAGTGTGTTATAGTGTTCGGGAACCATAACTAGCTCAGAAAAAGTGAAACAATGTTTTTAACAATATTTTGATGTCCCGGGTAAAGTCCGGTTGTTCGAATAGATACCGTTCCGATAAAGTGCTAAGTTATTCCGTATAGTGTCCTTTATGTAACAATTTGTTACCCTTTTAATTCTCAACACTTAGGGAAGCATTCAGGACCATTTAGTCAATTTCTGTACAAGACTAGTATGTTAAAAAAAACTGAATTTTTGCTAAAGCATGCAGAAATCATAAAGCAGTAACATCATCAGTTGTAATTAAGCACAGTCATTAAGCACAATTTAATATTAATTAATCGTGCGGATACATGTAATTACGAGGGTTGTCACACTATGATTTAGGTGTTTAACAGAAAGTGTGGAGTTTCAATGTTCAAGAGAATTGTAGCTCAAATATAAGAACAAAATTGGTAAATGTTATTTAAATCTTGAAATCAAGCAATGACTATTGTTGGAGCAGTGATGGTTCATTGAACTTTCTAGAATTAGATGTGAAAGACGATGTTTATGCAAACAATTTGCTTGAGTTATGGACTGGTGGATAGTACGGTTGTAAGAAAAACAAGGAAAATGTTATGGGCTCATAAGCCTTTAAGGATATTTTGAATGACATTATGTACTAGATTTTTTTTTGTTCTGGTTATGATTTTGATTATTTGGTGAACGTTTTAAGAGGTATACTCTAATTAATTTCATAAAACAGACGAACTATATGCGTGTAGGGCGATTTCTATTAGAATTCGGATTTGTAGCTTCATATACGTTGCGGCACCGATTAAGAGTAGATATAGATATATAATAGAATATAGATGTTGATACGTATATATAAAGATTAGAATCATTTGGCATCTTTAGTTTCTACAAGGTTCACACTTCTACCTAAATCATATAATGTTTAGTTATTAAGCTACTCCAGTTAGTTAAATTGATCCAACGAACTGTTTTCCACTTTATTTGGCCGATCTCACATGTGTGTTCATTAGATACCATATTATTTAGATATGTGTAGCAATCAGTTCTTTTATTAACGGATTAAAAATGATGCTTTGTAATTTTTAAATTAATATACGTTTGAGTTTAGTGTTGCGAACCGTTGGGTGCATGTGGTGAAACTTAGGTCTTGGTCAAAGGGGTCGACAGAAGTCAAAATAGTCAGTACGCTTACTGAGGAGTACAATGCGATTCGGTTACGAAATAGCCGCGAATGAAGGTATAATCACACACTCGACCATTAGATATGTTGTTGAAATCAAATGGTGGTAAATATTCTGACGATATTATGTAATTTAAACATAGGTTCTTTAGTGGAGTTGTTGCATTGGTTTCCCGACTTATCAAAATTGGTGGTGATGCATCGGTCAGATGATGGTGCGATGATGAAAGGATTGTTTCTAAAACAATTGATAATCAAATTTGTTGTGTTGTAAGTATTTATAGTCTATATCTAAATCTCTGCTTGGTTGTCCATGGAAAATTAAGTAACCAATAATCATGCTCCTGTGTGTATATAACTTTTTTCCTGACATTTTTTTTGGGTATTTTAGAAGTTTTTTTTTTTTGGTATTTTTAAAAGACTCCACTTAGTAATATTTTTGGTTAATCTCTTACGCTTACTATATTGTTTGACGGTACTGAAACACATGAACTGATACCAACTGAATTCCAAACGCTTCCCTTGCAACCATTCCTTAATAAAGCTAAACTGAAACGCCACGCAACGCCCGACGTCGAATACACCTAGTTGGTATGAATATTATAGATTATATATGTTTTTTAATATGTAATATATTAATATATACAAAGGGGGTGGGGTTCTAGAGTGAACACTATTGTATTTGCGAACTGAGTGAACAAATCCTGGCCATTGATCTACACACGTGTATGGCCAGGATCTCGTCATCAAATCGTAAAATACACTAGTGTATTTCAACAGCAAATCCTAGCCATTGATCTACACACGTGTATGGCCAGGATTAATTCACTCAGTTCGCAAGCTACACTAGTGTTCACTCTTGAACCTAATCCTATACAAAGGTATAATAACAATTTACTCCGTGGTAAAAAAAATGAGTTGTTTTTAGCAAGACGTAAACTCATGGTTAACCGCCCATTACCGACCCTAATAACCTTCAAAACCGATTAACCAAAACCGTCATAACCGATCGGTTATGGTTACGATTATCCATTAACTGGCATCGTGGATATGGTTATGGTTTTTGGCCATAACCGACCCATGCACACACCTATAATTGGGTAATCATTACAAGAACATTTTGGGACATTATACCACTACACCAATTTTATACTTCAAATCCCATAATACTCTTTACTGACTAGGATTTCACGTGTATAATACCCAAAGGAAAGGGTTTAACTTCAAGCCATACTAGACAAGTTCTAAACCTCTCATTCTTATCATCTCATATCACTAGTAACACTTGGATTCTTGGCAAAATCATGCATTCATGATTCATAAGTTTATTGGAGATAATAATCATACATAATTTATGATTTTAAATCAAACAAGTACTATAACTTATTATTATAGCAATTAATTACAACTAGTAATAATATACACGCGCGTTGCGGCCCGGGTACATATCAAACATCGAATAAATTTGTTCACATGTTATGTGATGAGTTAATCATATGAAACACATGTTTTGACATATCTTATTAAACTCAATGCAGCCTATATAATCATTGCGATTGGATTAAAACATAAAGAAGTCAATTTTTTTTTGAACGACCAACAAAACACATTTTATTATATACAAGCTAACCAAAGTTAGCTCCACATTACATCCACCAATAGATACTAACAGTCACAAAATTATACACCCAAACATGCCAGATCAAAATTCCTCCATTGTTCCCATGTAAGCCTTGATGCCTTAGCTCGATTTTTCAACCATAAAAATGCCATAACTCTGATTTTGTGACTATTAGTATCTATTGGTGGATGTAATGTTGAGCTAACTTTGGTTAGCTTGTATATAAAAAAATGTGTTTTGTTGGTCATTCAAAAAAAAAAAAATTGACTTCTTTATACCGTACAATTATAACATATTATATGTGGCCCGAGTCAACATAGACAATGTAATGGTTATAACGGAAATGCTGACTCATATTATCAAAAGATACTAATTAGAGCTTTAAAAAAGGAAAAAAAAAAAAAAAAAAAGAAACTGCAATTTGACTCAACTTGGATCAAAACAAAATTTACAAAATGTTCATAAAATCAAGAAAACATATTATATTTCACCTAACTCGCTTCACAAAAAGTTTACGTCGAAAATACACCAACTCGAATTTATACCAAAACGTACATAAAAATATGTATGTAAAATTTGTTTTTTGAATGTAAACGTTAGACTCGTTTCCATAAAAAGTTTACATCGAAACATAGAGCAAATCGAATTTATATCGATACATACATAAAAATACGCACATAATAATTAGTTTTTCTTAAGTAAAGGAGATATAGTTGTAAACTTGAAACAAATTAAAACGTACAAAAAAATAACTAAATCGATCTAGTACCCGCGTATTGCGACGAACTTGTCAATACGAAGAAAAATAGACGTGTTGCAATTGCCTATCAAATGGGAAAAAGCATACGAAAAAAACTTGAACCCTACACACATGTTGTGGCGTGTTGACTCGAAAAATTTATCACGAAACTTAAAATGAAAAACTTGCGAAAGATGAAAAGTATGGGCGACCAAAGTTGAAAATAAAAAAATGTTGGGGTTAGAATGTAAAAGATGAAAAACTTTTTGTTAAAAGTGAAAAAGTCAAAGGGGTTAAAATGCAAAAAATTAAAATCTTTGGGTTAGAAGTGAAAAATACAAAAGTTTTTTTGGAAAACTCCCCATCCCCATATTACAACAACATAAAACACACATGTGTTGATAATTTATAGTTTGGAAATGTTATCACAATATAAAAATTCTAAAGTATATCAACTATGTCAAACAAATAGTTTATTACATACCCTTCAATAAACGTGTGTAAACTAAGTCCACATACATGTATTGTGTCATATAAATGACCCCTAGCAACTCGTGGACAAGTATTTTTTATGTGTTATATATATATATTTTCAGGTTTTAAAAAAGTATGATCCATCAAAGGTGGGAACAAGATAAACCCGAGTCTATATTTAGAAAGTCTAATCATATCAACCAAATAAAACGATTGATCGGATCATCACTATCACCACGACCACTAATCGCCATCCGTTAATTGCCTTGCTAGATATCTAATTGACAAGAAGCTAGGAAATATATTCTTTTGATTTTGACAACAAATGGCTCCTCATGTTGTGTTGGAACAATACGAATCATCTATATTTTTTAACGTCTATAATAGGTTATTTGACTATCTTCTAGGAGTGATTCCCTCTCCACTTGCTACGATTGTCCTTTATTTTTCTTGTCTTTTAAATTAATTAAAATTCATTTGCTATGTATAAGCTTTAATGTAAGAAGTAAGAACCAATCCATATAATTGTCAATGAGACAGCAAAAGTTGGTCGGCTTTTGTTTTAGAAACTTTAAAAAAAAAATTATAGATATTTCGGGTATTAGAATTGTATTTTTTTAGCGGTATCTCGAACTTTTTAATATCATTGAAAACTATTAGTTACCTTGAAATAAATTAGAATTGTGAGAATTTTATGAGATCTCTAAAACATAAAAACTGTAACATCTGTAATTTTTAAGACTCAATAAAGAGTGAAATATTGAAATTAAGCTACGTTTTTTTCTTTCCACAAATGGTCATGTATGCATGTCATCGTTTTCTTAATCCCATTAAGATTATATACTTTATAATATCTTACATTCAACACCACATGTTTCGCTAACTAATTACTAACATTTTGTGTGTCGTGCATTTCTTTCGACTTTTTAGACGATAAGTTTACTTTTCGTGTTAACTAATCATGTGAAAGGTATTGGACGAAATATGAGATGTACATTTGAAAAGTACCACATTTTCTATCATCAAAGTATCGCGAAAATTACCTGCTTAAACCTTAAAATACGTCAATGGTGGATGAGTTTAGATGTTGGCTTGTTCAACGTAAAGATCCCGACTTTTACACCAGAAATGCATAAGGATCAACCTATAACATCATTTTAATCTTCAAACATCAAAACATGTGAACCCTAACCCGATCTTGAATGCTTTAATCAACTTGTTACAACAGCCTCTGGCACGTTCCTTGATGCTAGATAATAAGATGTAAGAATGCTCTTGTGATTGTTCCCTTGGATCCCACGTGAGAAAACGGAGCTTAGACAACCCGATTCTCGCTTTCTTTCTCTTGCTTTCTCTCTCTAAGGTTGGTGATGAAGTTTTGAAAATGAAGAGACTGATTCGAGTCTCCTTCCCAGAAATAGGGTTTTCCATAAAAATTACTATCTTGCCTTTCAGGGACCTTGCCATGTTATTTCCCTCTAATTTGGTCTTTTAAATCTTGATCCATTCTTTTAGGTGTACATTTATTTTAGAAAATTTGGGTTTACATATTACTTCCTATTCATTTTTATGTAAACCCACATTTGCCTGTAGGATCTTCATTTTGTAAATGTTCGCCTTCAACATGTTGACTTCTTGAAGTTAACCATATTCATATCGATTATACAAGGCTTGAACATTAGAACCGATTTCACATCGTGGTGGCTAGTTCGACTAATTCTACCCTTAACCAACTTCTATGACCATTTATAGGTTGTTGGAATCAGTTTATCAACATTGGTTTTGAGTCCTTTTTTGTTTTTATTTGTTCGTTGACCCGTGACGTGTCCAACTTGCAAAGATTCATATTCAAATGCCTGAATACACATTCCTAAAATGTTATACTCATTTAGTTAGGTGAATTTTGGCATCAAGGTTCAACGTAACTTATTTAAGTTTATTAAACACCATTTTTGTATATCTTGAGTCAAATAAACGACTAACAAGAGTATTTCGTAAAAATTCATCATCTATGCTCTTAAACCCATATTTTCGTTCCAATACCATTTATGAGACGCCTTTACAAGTTTTAATTCACATTTTGGCTTCTTAAAACACGTCTTACCAAAACCGGCCCCTCCAAATTTCACCTAGTTGGATCACTTTTTTTCAACACCCCACATAGTCATAATAGGAACCTTCCATTATTTCTAGCATTTTGCCATATCTTATTATGAAACTCTATAATGCCTGATTATACATAAATGCGGGTTTTGTGTTTCCTATCAAGTTTCAATTTAACTAAATTCAAGAACCCTTAATTAACTCAAACTTGAGTTTTAGATTTGAAAATTGCTTACCACATGATCTTCCATACTTAAAAGATGGTTGCTTGATCTTCTAAGCTTGATTTCAACTCCAAATTATATACATCTTAAGCTCATGTTTATTAATTTATCATATCACCATCGACTTCTCTCTCACATTTCTTGTTGTTTATAGACACCATTTACATGGCTTCCCCCTCTTATCCCGTGTATTAACTGATGTTTGGCCATAGACCAAAACCAATCCTTCAACTTTTAACTTAAGCAACCTTTTGTCTCAAGGTTTGACAATCAACCTCTTATACCCTCATATTTTATTACTAGAGAGGTGCCTGCATGATATGATGGGAACACAAACACTAATAATCACGTAACATGTTATATTTTTTAAATTACAAAAAAAAAAAAAAAAAAAAAAACTATAGCAACACTATACTCGAATTAGAGAAAATAAAATGCTCGTTTTTATGGTGTAATTTAAAAAAAAATATCAACATATGAAAAAATTATGACCATTTAAAAATCATGAAGTAGTTATTTTGAGAATACAACGATATTTTTAAAAGTTGTATTATATAAATTATTAAACTATATAAAATTACTATTGTTCTCGTTATATGTATTATAATATATTATAAATAACCCAACCTTTTAGACCTCGTGCTTTACTTTTAACTCTTCTCAACTTCACCTAAGTTCCACATCACCCACTTTTCATCGTTTCACTTTGTCTCACCCTATGGAAATTGTTTAATCCAGTTAACTCTATGTAAACCTCTTTTTAGCGGTTTTTGATTTAGTAAAAATAAATAATAACTCAGTCTTAACATCTCGTTAACAAATAACCCTATTAACGCCCCTCAACACAAGAAAAAAGTGATATGCAATGCCAGTTAATATGCAATATTCCCATTAACACACTAAATGTTAAAATATACCCTAAAGCTTATATAATCTTCCTCATCATCAAATAAGCATAACTATAAATTTCACAAGCCTCGAATGTTGATTTTACCAAAAAAAAGGAAAAAGAAAATGATGCTTTCATTTTGAGTTAATTACGTTTTTCGTCCCTGTGGTTTGTCAAAAATCACTATTTCAGTCCATTAGTTTAAAAATTGCTAAAACAGTCCATGTGGTTTCATTTTCGTCACTATTACGGTCCACCTCCGTTAATCTCATCCATTTATTTTGTTAAATACATATGAAAAGACCATAATGCCCTTGTCAATAAAAAAAGACAATATATAAAATTCTAAAAATAATAAACAATTGGTGGGTGATGTGCTAAAAGTGGTCAAATAAATATTAACTAAATTAACCCTAAATTAGACACCTAAATTTTAAATTTATAAAACTAAGACTCTCTAATCTAGACCACACAACCGGCAAGTGTACCGGTCAATGCAGTATAGCCTAAGTAAGTCCGAGTATCGAACCCACAAGACTCTAATGATTACGCTAAGACTCTATCTAGACTAAAACTGACACGACTTAACTAATTTGTTTATTTGATGAGGGGGGGTTTTCTAAAAGTCCTAAATAAAATATTAAAATAATGCTAAATAACTAGACACGAAATTGGACGAAGACTTGAATCAGAGGCGATGAAGACTACCTAGGCTAGACGCAAGTTTAACTCAGAATGGATTTCTATTCGATAGTTTTGTGGTATGGAACCGGGATCTTTAAATGCTAAACCTATTAAGTTACCAACTAAGCCCCTCAATCCCTCTCAAGGTGATTCTTGTGGCACTACCTAGGCTGTTACGCTTACCAGTTTTTAGATTTCCTCACAGTCCTCTAACTTCTTGAAAGTGCCTAAATAAGACGATCTACCTCACAGCGCGAAAGTCTAAGGCAACTATGGGTTTTAATCTTGGTTTAATAGACAAGAGAATGTTTAAGGTCTAGACCAATTTCTTAGATCTAGCTATAAACCAAACCTAGACCTATTAATAACCTCGAGCCTCACAGCGACAAGATTAGCAGAACACTTGATTTTATTAAATTACCGATTATTACTTCTAAGGTTAGTTACGTAATTTCACCTTAAAGAGTTAAAGATTTATTATGTGATATAGACACTCACCTAAATCAAGAACCCTAGCACAACCCTATTATGTGATATAGACCGTCACCAAGGATTATACGAAGCAATAAACATCAGTAAAACAAATATCAAGCATGCATATACACCAAGTTAAAATTCCATAGCTTTTACAATACAAGAAAAATCCATAAATCACGCCAAAAACCGAATAAAAATCCAAACTTTATTTAAATTATTGTCTTAACCTAGGTAGTTTAAGAAAATCTAGCCAAGAAACATGGTCCCAAGAATAATAAAGCAAAGTTTCAAACAAGAATTCATCGAACTAAAAACAAGAAACTAGGAAATAAAAGAAATCGTAAGGTAGAACCCGTAAATTCCTTGCTCTCCAAGCTTTTTGTTCCACTCCAATGATTCCGTAGCCTTGATTTCATGCAAAAGAAGCTTCACAATTCGTCCCACGGATTTCTTCTTCGTGCGTCCCCTATTTCTTTCGTGCGGCCTTCTGATCTTTTGTTTCGTCTGGATATATCCCTCCATTGTTCTTCTAATGTTGCTTTATATATTGGGGTGGAGATACAATATGAAGTTTATTTGGCTAGGAAGGCTAGGAAGTGATCCTGACCATCCATTTAGTTAATCAAGGGCTAAGATTAAATCAGGGAAATTGAAAAGAAAGAAAAGAGGCGCGTGAGTTTGTTTAGGGGCATTCTAGTCAATCCAGCCAATAGTTTCTCTCTCCTCCAATTCCCCCCTCCCCCCATTTTTTAAACGTTAATAACTCTTTCATACGACATTATTTTTTTATAAAAATTGCACCAAAAAAACGAGCGTTTTTTTATCTTTAAAACGAGTATACTATTGCTATATTTAAAAAAAAAATTAAAACCCAGTTGCGTAAAACGCAATAGAAAAACCCCCAGTTACGTAAAACGCAATGAAAAAAAACCTAAAAAATGACATTTGTCTAAAACGCAATGCACCAAAAACACAAAGAAATGACTTATTTGTAAAACGCAATGGCCAGAAAACACAAAGAAATGTCTTATTTCTAAAACGCAATAGCCTAAAAACTCAAAAGAAAATGTACTTTCTAAAACGCAATGGACTAAAAACACATAAAAATGTGTTTTACATAAAACGCAATGCACCAAAAACACATAAAAATGTGTTTTACCTAAAACGCAATGCACCAAATACACAAAGAAATGTCTTATTTGTAAAACGCAATGGCCAGAAAACACTTAAAAATGACTCATTCTAAAACGCAATGGACTGAAAACACCTAAAAATGTGTTTTACCTAAAACGCAATGACTAAAAACACTTAAAAATGTGTTTTTTTCTAAAACGCAATAGCCAGAAAAACACATCAAACTCTCTTATTTCTAAAACGCAATGGACACATAAAACTGTCTAGGAACTGTCTGTGACTGTGAACTGTCTGAATTGTCTACGAATTACTGTCTTCGAAATGAGCCAATTTCTGGAAAATTAATTTTTCTGATGCATTTTTATTACAGCAATTTCTGATTTTATTACAGCTCAACCCCAGCCAGGGGCTCTGCCCCTTGGACCCCGCCAGGGGCTGCCGCCCCTGGGACCCCGCTACCAGCGGCGCTGCCCCCGGACCCCCGCCAAGATCGTAAAACGCAATAACTAAATCAAAAACCCAAATCGTAAAAATGAAATTTAAGAATTTCTTACATGGATCGAAGTGATTTCTTCAACAATTGACGAATTTTGAATGATTGAAACACTTTTCAGCGCTCGAATCGAACGAATCGAGTGATTATCTTCAAAATCACCGAAAAAACGAGATTTTGTATGAAATTAAACTGGGTTTTCTTCAAAAAAAAAAGCTGAAGAACACGTTGATCGGGTGTTTGAATCATTGATTGGTGATGAAAATCGTACTATAATGTAGTGTGATTATTGAGATAGAAAGTGAAGAAATGGTTGAAGATGGTGGGTTTTGAAAATGGTGGGTTTTGAAGTTACTGGGTTTTGAAAAGGAAGAAGAAAGGGTTAGATTGACTAAAATACCATTTTTCTTTATTTTAAATGTTGCCACATGTCCTAATCCTATTGCTTTCTAGACTTCATAGCCAAAATAAACTTCCTATTTGATCTTTTCCCTTATATATTGATATCCACTAGGATTATTATATTCCTCTAGGGTTAATTAATAACGTGTATACATATTCAAAAAAACCCACAATCTATTGTTTCTAAATAAATCGCTGGACCAAGAGGCTGATTAGGTTAGAGGGTGTGGGATGGAGCCCCTAGGGGCTTTATCAAGACACGTAAGCGCCACGTAGGATCCACGTCAGCCATAACGCCCCCTTTAATTTGCACGGTGTGGGATGAAGCCCCCTATTAAACAAAATTAAAAAAAAAATTGTGATTGGTGCAAAACAAGTGGGCCCCACCTGAACAGCCCCTTCATCTCGTTAACATGGTGGCGAGCTCACCTATAGCGCCCCTCCTTGAAGTGCTCGGTGTGGGGGTATAGCGCCGGCGGCGCCATAGTTGGTGAGCTGGCGGTGGTGACGCCCCCACACCCTCCGGCCTTATAATTGATGATAACAATATTTTAATATATTTCAAAGGCCCAATAACATCAAATTTACGATCTGCAGTTGTCTTTGGCGGCTCAGAATAGGGGTGTTCACGATCCGATCCGATCCGATCGAGGGTCTGCTCATGCTCGGATTGAATTACAACCGATCCGATCCGAGCGGATCAAATTTGTAAAACCGATCGCAAAAGTGATGCTCATGCTCGGATTGAATTTGAATCGATCGGCTCGGTTTTGAATCGATCGGCTCGGTTTCGCTCGGTTTTTATCAAATCCTAAAAAAAAGCAAGCGGATCGTTTTCGCTCGATTGAATAATAAGGCTTCGTTCAACAAAAACAAATTCTAACTTAAAGTGCGAATACAAAAGCAACACAAAATAAAGTGCGAATAGAAACGAAACATAACAGAAACCAACTGGTTACCAAAAACGATTTAACATATAAACAGAAATAATCTGCTAAACATACAGAAGCAATCTGCTTAACATAACAAACAGAAACATAACAGACGATTAGACTGAAGTTATACGACTGAACGATTTAACATACCAAACGATTTAAGACCGTCCGACGAACTATTGCAGATTGAAGACCGGAGATTGAAGACCGTCCGACGAACAATTGCAGATTGAAGACCGGAAATTGAAGACCGCTCAGTTTGTGTCGGAGACTAGAGAGCGAAACACAGGAGCGGCGACTGAATTGTGAGTGAATACTGAATACTCTTTTGAATAGGATTTAGGGTTAGATACTTAGATTTACGTATTAAATATTAAGTTGGGTTGGGTTGAATGTGATTTGGGCTTTTAATTTTTTTTTGGGCTATTATATTTTTTGAGTTTTTAATCTATAAAATCTATAATATAAATATATATATTAATTATTAATAAAAATAATTCGATCGAAACCGAGCGATCGACGAGCGAGCGGAGCTATGCTCATGCTCGGATTGAATTTGAATCGAACCGATCCGATCGGCTCATTTACAAACTGAGCGGAAATCGAACGAGCATTTTTCGAGCATTTTTCGAGCGATCGTCGAGCGATCTTCGATCGTCGAGCAGTTTGGACAGCCCTAGCTCAGAACATGACTTTCACAACATCCTGATGTAATTGGTCCAAGTATGTGGGAATTGCCTCCCATGTCCTACGTCCAAGGCTTCTTTTTTCACAAATAGGATGGATAAATATGCTCAAAGTAAATTATATAGGGTCAAGTTATTCTACAAAGACTTCTAATTGTAAGAAGTGTAAGAAGGATTTATAGAGTGACAAGTGTCCATTAACCTAAAACTAAACCCACTACATCACCACCAAAAACCTAAACCCCCCCCGCAAAAAAAAAAAAAAAAAAAAACCCTCAAAAAACCTAACCCCCCCCCCCCCACCCCCACCACCACCACCACCCAAAAACCTAAACCCCCCCCCCCCCCCCCACCCTCCAAAAACCTAACCCCCCCACCCCCCAAAAACCTAAAAAAAAAATATAAAAAAAACTAAACACCCACCCCCACCCCCACCACCACCCAAAAACCTAAACCCCCACCCCCCACCCCCTCGGCAAAAAAAAAAAAAAAAAAAAATTTTTTTTTTTTTTTTTTTTTTTTGGGGGGTTGGTGGTGGTGGATGTTTAAGTTGTTTTTTTTTTTTTTTTTTTTTTTTTTAGTGGGTTTTTTTGTGTAGTGGGTTTTTTTAGGTTATTGGACACTTGTCACTCTATAAATCCTTCTTACACTTCTTACAATAAGGATCCTTTGTATTTGATCCTAATCCAATTATATATATATATATATTAAACCCATTAAGTCTAACCGCTTTCTAAATCGATATCTACCGTCGGATCATGCTGAGATGAAATCTCAGCCGTTTAAACTCCCAAAAATAACCGCTATGATGGCGGTTTGGGGCGGTTCTCGGCGGTTTTTTGGGCTAGCATTTTTTTCTGCCCACATTCCCACGTCCATCCACAAAACTAGGGCAGATGATTATCAACTGAACAATTTTCTCTACTAAAAAAAACCGTAAATTGGGCGATTTACGGCAGTTGCTAAAATAACTGAAAAAGCAGCGGTTAGCGAAGGTTTTATGTTCTCTCTCCTGTTCCGAGTTCCCAGCGTCAGTTGTGTACCACTACCTTAAATAGTCGTTCCTCCTCACATAAAACCTAATCAACTTCTCCTCTTGTATCAACTATCTCCTACGATCTTTTCCAAATCGTTTCAATGCTCACCATCATCAAACCTCGCTACGACGATGATGATGATACAAATCAAGACCAGGCCTCGCTACGACGATGATGATGATACAAATCAAGACCGGGAACCTTTGAAATCAAGAAGATTGGGGAAGAAATCTTCAATTTCATCATCAATTGACGCACGATGTTCTTCAATCGTTTAACATCGACCATCATTTACAGGTTTGTTCTTCGACATATTCGTTAGACTTCATCATTTACCCTGATTTTTCTGCAGTTTGATTGTATTGGTTTCAGGGTTTGAATTTTGTAGGTTTTTCAAGGTATGTGATTTTGCTATTTTTACTCAGTACTGACTTTTGCTATTTCAGGATTTGTGTAAGTTGAATTTTTTTTTTAGAATTGGGATTAATCGGTATTTATAGGATTTGTCAGGTACGGTTGGTGAGAAATAGGGACAGCAATGAGAGTAAGGTTTTTTCATTTGTAGCATTCAGAAGTAAAGATATTGCTCAAAAGACGGTTGATGCCATATGAAAGTTTGTTATGCTAGGTAAAGTTTGTACTTTATTGATGATTGAAAACTCTATTTCGATTTACGTTAATATTTTCACTGAATGTCATTGTTGGATGATTACTTTATTTTATAGTTGGAATTTGCTTATGGCCAATTATTTCATACTGATATCATGACATTCTCATTTTGGGTTGTGTTACTGCAGGAGGAGTGATCCTCACACACGTTGACAGTTTTTTCAATGGTCAAGCAACTGCATTAGCTGGTGAGACAACAATGCATATTGATTTTGTTCTTCCTGTATATGCTGGTAGATTATCTTTTTTTTTTTTTTGAACTGCATGGTGGTAGCTTATCTAAAGATTATGAAGCATATGTTGGATTTGGCTGAGATTAAAGTTGAGGGAAGTTCTCGACAGTTTTGATAGCTCCATTTTTTTTGCTGCCCATGATCTCCACAACTCTTGCCCATGAGAAACAATTTTTATTTGAATCGGCGGTTTACATTACTCCTTAACCTACGCGCCTAAATTCATCTTTATAAATCCCCTTCCACCTGCTGAATTGATGCTTCCTCTGGCTCTTTCTTCTCCCATTTGACCGATCCTTCTCTTTCTCATCCAAGCATCTCAATACCACCTGTTGTTCATTGCCCAAATTGGAAAAATTTAGGATCGTTTGCCACTGGTGTCCACCGCTACTACCACAGTTGATGATTGTGAGAAGTGGGCACTGCCATTCGACCACAATTTGGTAATTCGTTTGCTTGGTTTGTCGTTCTCATCGTTTTCAGTAGTTCCCCAGGCATAGCTTGGATCACCATCAATCTTTCACACTCTCGGTAATGTGTTCTGTTTTTCAAAGCCCTAATTAGAGCGAATTTGTTAGGTGTTTGTTTGTTTTGATGAATTCCTCATACTATTGATAACTGTTTAAGGTAAGGCCACTGAATTTCTTAAGTTACAATTGATTGATCTGGCCGTGTTTTGAATTTGTTGGTCATTGTTGAAATTGATGGGATGCATATAGAATTTAGGTCTGTTGTATAACATACATTATGCTTGTAATAGTTCTAATCGTGTTCTTGTGCTTCTAGGGCTTTCCGAATCGACACAAGGCAGCTGTAATGCCTCTAAGCTCCATCGCATTTTTTATCTTCAGTTACATTCATCCAGTGCCGAAATTGTAAGATTTACCTTTTTCGCTCCTGTTGGTTCGTTTCTTCATTTTCCATCGACTTGACTCCACTGATTGTTATGTGTTTGACCTAATTTCCTCTCAATGCTTCCTACTATAGAGAAATAATAGTAAATCGATCATCAATCTAGAGATTGTTGCTAATATGTGTGTGCAAGTTTAGATTCTTGATCAATTTTCGTTGTTAATTATATTTTTGAAAATCAGTCCATGTTATTGGAATCATGAATGTAATATTATTGGTTTTTCAATTGATAATTGACACTCTTTAATCATGACTAAAGTGAGTATATAATACTAATAATTGTCTAATGCAAGTGCTATTTGATCTGCAGACTCAATAAGGTTGAGTGGAATGTCATCGAAGGCTTACATTAAGTTTTTTAACGCGAGTAATTACTTAATGTGCAGTTTTTTAACGTGAGTAATTACTTGATGTGCATCTCTCTAATTTTTAATTTTTAATTTTTAATTGTTTTTTCTAGAGTTGTGTGATCTTTTTTTATTTCATGTAGATTGCTTAATTGGATGTATTGATGATGTTAGGGGTATACAACAAGTGAATAATGCAAAAGGCATGGATATATCAAGGCTGATTATCAGGTTCTTTTTATAGCATTTTATGCAGTTTTGTAAGTGTCCTTTTTCTTTTTGACAATGAATAATCTAGAAGACTCGTGGAGGAAAGAATGAAAATTCTTCAAATTTTCAGGTAAAAGGGGTCGGGAACTGATCTATTTTGCTCTACATTAGCTACGGTTTTAGTGTACAAATAAGACCAAAACTGGCTTATTTCATTTTTGCTGAAGATAATAGTTTTATTTCATTTTTTTCTAACATACATAATGATGTTGTTTTGGAAGGTATTGCAGATCCAAAATGGGCTGCTAAATACCAATATTATAGTATATTGCTGTCAAGTATCAACGTATCATTACTTTTATTTAATAAAAAATTGTGGTATAAGTTTTTGATTTAAGAGCTAAACTTGTGTGATCTGTGAGTAAGTTTTACCATATATACACATGCCTTTATGAATATTTAAATTGTTTGAACTTGCAAGGGAACCTATTTGTATCTGTTTCTTTTTCTTTTTTTGTTTTTTTTTTCTTTTTTTTTTTTTTTTTTTTTTGCAGAAACACAAATTACCTGATCAAGGCAATTGATGTCATTTCGTTTGCTTTATGTATACAAAATGATATATGCCTACAGAACTATGGTTATTATGTTTGCCAAAAAAAAAATCATGAAGCTGCAAAGTAATTATTCAATATTAATATCTTTTCTTGATGAATAATGAATCTTTTGGTGCTGGATCAAGTGGATATTGATTATGATATTTTTGTGTTAGTTATCTCATCAAGAAGCTGGTAACGAGGCTGGACAAACCTTAAGAACGCAAGATCACTTAAAATAGAACGGGTCGAAAGTGAAGGCGATGGGGTTACGCCATTGCCCAACTATCTTACCTTAGCAACTGCTGGAATTTAGGTTCATTCATTCATTTGCAAGGCGATGTACCATATGCCCCTCCGGTGTATGGTATGGCGAGTTCTGAATTCGGGTGAGTGTTTTGCACCTTTGTTTCGTTATTAAATGCTTTGTTTGTCAAAATCACTTGGCTTTGAAATAGAATTCCCTATTAGCTCTAACTAATGTTGTTTGCTGATGTCGACAATTGAAGGTGAGTCTCTCATAATAGGAAACAAAATCTTAAGTATGAAAATCCGTATTCATTAAAGAGCATGCGTGTTTCATGAAACATTCCACGCATTTTCGCTTTTGTTTATCGTAAATGGTTACTTGGTGTTTCATTTCAGTTGATTATTTGTGTTTCTATGTTTTAGTAGTCAACGATTAACTTAAAAACTTACTGCAATTTTAGTTATTGAATTTGTCTCCAACCTTGATTTTCGGTTTTAGGCATATTAACATGTTAGTGTGAACTTACTTATTGAGATCATACTATACATATAAATGTAAATAAAAACGTTTGTCATTATAACATTAAAAGTTGCTAAATTGTTAAGCTAAATTGTAGCTACAAGTTGTTGGTTTATCATACGAAATTGCAGGAACCAATGTCTTGTGGGATTTGGAGCGGAGAAGATTCCCCTCTTCTACTTTTGAGAAAACAGAAGCACAGCAGTTGTTGAGAGTTTTGGAGCAACAACAATTGCAATTAGGGGAGGACCAATGGTTCTGGCAATCCAATGATTGATGTGTTTAAATTCTCAGTAAAATAGGTGCGCTTAGACATTCAACAGGTCGCAGCAGGGAATAATAATGAAGATTTATTTAGATGGAATTTCATAACAAACCCGAAAATAAACTGTTTCCTATGGAGAGCGGTGAGTAACAGGATCCATACGAGTGATGCGTTGAGAGAAAGGGGTATTCAGATTGGCGATGGGTCTTGTAAATGTGCAGGTATTGTGTTGAATTCGCCCTACACATCTTGGCCTCGTGTCTCTTCGCAACAATGGTGTTGTGGAAGATTTTTTTTGGATTAAATCCGGATCCCAGCACACTTGATTCCATACAGCAGATTTTGGAGGTGGCGTGGAGTATAGATGGTTCAAAAATGAAGAAAAAAGTGGCGCATGCTATTTCCTCAATACCGTATGGAGGTTGTGGATTCATCTAAACGAAAAGGTCATCAACACATCGGTATTCAAGGTAGTGGAGGACATAAAAGAGACAACGTTTTGGTGGGTGACGAAAAGGTCAATAACCGGACCTGCGGTTAACCGACGGGTGACGAAAAGGTCATTAATCGAACCTGCGGTTAACCGACTTCGCACACCCTAACCGGTGGTTTTTAGCTTCTTGCTGGTAGAGGGGTAGTATGTCTTTTTGGTTTATAATAAAGTGTTTCGATTGTCTGTTCTAAAGAAAAAAATCTAATCCCAATTTTAGACTTTTTTTTTGTTTTAATGTTGGATTCTTTAGCGTATACATTTGACTCTTGAAATCGTTGTGCCCTGTTTAGTACTGAATGATTTAGTTCAAAAGTTTTGATGATCTTTGACACTTTGATGCAAATTTTAATATTTAGTGAGAAATCTAATATCCAAATTTTGAGAGTTGAGGCTGTAAGAATCAAATGCCAATAGATTTTCTCGAGCTACGAATACTTATTTTGGGACACTAGGTCATTCTTTATTTCTTTTAATTAGGACTGACAACTGTGAGTATGTGATCAGATTATTATGATGAGTTGATCGTGTAATATTTTATCTCTGATGAGTAGATATTGATGAATAATTCACATATTTTGGCTCTTTTATAAACAAATAATGTTTTTGTTTAGAATGCAAAGAAGGCCGAACTCAAGTTAGACATTTTCCCAACTAGGCAACTACCTCAAACCCATGATATTGGTGAATGAGCACTAGGCTTGGCAAAATGGATGGGCCAACATACCAACAATTTTAATTTTCATGCATTCTAATGTATAGTTTGACATGTTTTCTTTTGTGTTAATTATTTCATTTTAATACGGTGGACCCATTAGAGATACAACATAACAGACGTTTAATCATGTTGGTGGGATCAATGGCGGAGCTTAGTGTAAAGCGGGGGGTGCACACCCCCCCCCCCCCCCCCCACCCCGAATGTTTCGTTTAGAAGTGAACCATCAGGATGCCTCAGTAGACGATGCCAAAAATACACCAAGTTTGACAAATGGGCACCATGCATCAACTCAATAAGTCGAAAAGAGGCTATCTTTGAGGTTAAAGAGGACGATCCAAAAGCCGAAAAAATTGAGACAGTAAACCACGTTTGATTGTTATAACACTTTTCCCCAGTGCTGCCTACCATTTACTTTTGCATTAAAATGACAGTATTTCATGTTTTATCTCTCTATCAGTTTTATTTTATACTGTTTGTGGTTGTACACCGTTCACGTAGGTTTTCCTTTTATAAATTAAAAATGGTGCTTTTGTTTATAATGTTCTTTAGACTTGTGTTCACCTAACGTGGGTGTTTGGGATTGTTTATTTTGAGCTGCTTTTAAGTTTTTGACTTCTTAAAAGTTAATATGTCAATTTTGTAGTGCTTGGATAATGTGTTTTGAGAATGCGTTTCACTGGTTTGAAAAGAAGAAAAAGAAAAGTTCGATGGTTGTAATATTTTCAAATAGGAGATGGAAAAGAGGAAAAGGAAAAGCAAACCGAAACACCATCAATATACATTGTCTTTGTTTGTTACCTTAGCGTAACCCGTCCAACGGACGGGTATTAAACTAGTTAACTCATAATAACGTAAGATATTACCCAAACCTGGCCCAAGAACCCTAAGAACTATTTGATCATCTAAATCAGAGAATGTTGAGTTAGAATACAAAAGAATAAAAAACTGAATACTACAGAAGATGACCGAAACACACAGCAATCGTCATACAATAGAAGGTACACTATCAAAACTGAATCAATCTACGCAACGATTGGTGTGACTGTTGTCTCGTTTTCTAATAATTACTTTGAACAACGTTATTGAGAATCAATCTACGCATCGAATGCATTGAACTAACGTCGGTTCACATGTGAACTAAGACTATTTATCATATATATTTTTTTTACTTCTATTTATGTGTACGCAATGATGATGTGTTGTAAGGTATAATAACTATTCTACTAAATTACTGAAAACTATATTTACTGGAGTTATTTAAAAATTAAAATGGATGGTTAAGTTATGTGAATCATCATTTTAATTAATCTCATTTGGTATTTATCTTACCCTAATTGTCATTGATCAAGTTTTGATGGGACTCAACTTAAAGACATATTGAGAATGTGAAAGTATGTTGAATTAACTCAAACCACCATTGTTGAATATAAGATGTGATTTTACATTGGTATTCAATCAAATTTTTCAAAAAAGAAAAAAAATATATAAGTAAAAATTCACAGTTCCCTTCTTTTAAAATGGACCTGAGCTACCATCGCCTCGGTATCCCAAGGCTCCTCCTCATTGGTTGCAGCCAAGTTCCGTTCTTCCCTTGGTTGAACCCTCACCGCTTGATTGAGGGGAATTCACCACTCCCATTGGTCGAGAGAATTGGGCGTTGTTCTTGAGTCTTGTAACGTTTTTTTCTAAACATTTCATCATTAATTTATGATAAAACTAATAAACAGCTAATCGTAACTGTTCGAATTGAAGATGTATTTAATTTTTTATCACATCTTTCTATAAATGATCGATGGTAGCATCTGGGTGAAATTTCAAGATGATGTATACGTATCGTATTGTTCTTAGCTTCATTTTTTTTTATTATTGTTGTAATATATACTTAACATGCCCATATATAATGTCCACCACTAACCGACATTAACCATATACGTATTTTTTTATTTGCCCCCAACATGTTTCATCTTTAACGTTATCTCCATTTCTTCGACATAAGCCCAAAAATAGCATTTGCTCCATAATGGCAACTTACCTTTCTCATATTTTTTTCGTTATTAATAACAATGTTAAATAGTAAGGTTATACGGTGTGAAATTAAGTTCCCATGCTAGTTAAAGTGTCAAGTGTGTGTTATATATAAAAGCGCTTTATGTAGACAACTCTTTAAGGGTGAGAGGGGCACTCCCCTAAGACCATGTGTAGTGGTAGTGGGTTATAATGCCCCCACCATTGGGCATTATCCGACACGTGACGTCCTAGTCAGCGATGGGGCATTATAGCAAAAGTGGCGTAGTGGGGCATTATGCCAATAACGCCCCTTCCAATTATTAAAAAGGATTAAAAAAAAAAAAAAAACTTATTCAAAAAGATGAAAAGTCATCCACTAATCTGTGCTCCTATTGGTCAGTCAAAGTTCTACTTGTTTGCTTTGGGCGTTTTAAAGAAAACGCCGGATGAATTTTTTTTCAAAAATTTTATAAAGTAACGCCCCATGTAATGGTGGGGTAGGCGTTATTGGGCGTTTTTTTTTTGAAATTTTTTTAAAGAAAACGCCCCACTACACATGCTCTAAGAGGGGAGTCCCCTCTCTTACGCACCACCAATCCTTGTGTGCCACGTCAACTCCCCTCTTAAACTCCCCTAGCACCTCAATTTGATGGCGGCACTCCCCTCTTAGGGGAATTGTTTTTTTATTCAAAAAAAAAAAGAAAAAGAAAAAATGTTGATTGGTTGCAGCAAGCATGGGCCCACAGATCCCCCACTCCCCTCTTCGGTGTCTTCTCCCCGATTCCTCTCCCCGCACCACCTTCCCGCACCGATGGCGGCGGTGTGCCCGAGCGGTGAATGGGGTCACCGATCCCTCTTCCCGCTCGTGCCCCGCTCACCCTAACTAGCAAGGGTGATTTAAAGCCGACTTCAATCATTGTCAACTCTTTAAATTTCAATTATTAAAAAAAGTAAAAATAAATAGGGAAATTGGTTTTTAATAAACCAACCTTTGCCAAATTGGTAATTAATAATTCCACCTACAGACTTGGTGTCTAATAATCCTACGTTTCATTATGTTGGTACTCAATAGACCTCCGTTAGTTTTTTTTAACTCAAGTTAGTTTTTAAGTTTTATTTATTACACAAACAGTCCCTGTAGTTATAATTTACTAGTTTTAAGTTTTATTTATTACACAAACAGTCCCTGTAGTTATAAAAAAATTAATAAAAATAAAAAAAATTCTAAAAAATTCTAAAAAAATCAAAAAAATTCTAAAAAAATCAAAATAATTAAAAAAAAATCAAAAAAATTCAAAAAAACTCTAAAAATCATACCACCACCACCACCGCACCGCCACCACCACCACCACCACCACCGCACCACCACCACCACCACCACCGCCACCACCACCGCACCACCACCACCACCACCACCACCGCACCGCCACCACCACCAACACCACCGCCACCACCGCCGCCACCACCACCACCACCACCGCACCGCCACCACCACCACCACCACCGCCACCGCCACCACCACCACCACCGCCACCGCACCACCACCACCGCACCGCCACCACCACCACCACCACCGCCACCACCACCACCACCACCACCGCCACCGCACCACCGCCACCACCACCACCACCACCGCCACCACCACCACCACCACCGCCACCGCCACCGCCACCACCACCACCACCACCGCCGCCGCCACCACCGCCACCGCACCACCACCACCACCGGTCCGGTGGTGGTGGTGGCGGTGCTGTGGTGGTGGTGGTGGTGGCGGCGGTGCGGTGATGGTGGTGGTGGTGGCGGTGCTGTGGTGGTGGTGGTGGTGGCGGTGCGGTGGTGGTGGTGGTGGTGGTGGTACGCGTCGAAACGGTACGCGTCGAAACGGTCCGGGTCTAAACGGTCCGCGTCTAAACGGTACACGTCGAAACGGTCCGGGTCTAAACGGTACGCGTCGAAAACGGTCCGGGTCTAAACGGTACGCGTCGAAAACGGTCCGGGTCTAAACGGTACGCGTTCTAAACGGTCCGGGTCGAAACGGTCCGGGTCTAAACTGTACGGGTCGAAAACGGTCCGGGTCGAAAACGGTCCGGGTCTAAACGGTCCGGGTCGAAACGGTACGGGTCGAAACGGTCCGGGTCGAAACGGTCCGGGTCTAAACGGTCCGGGTCTAAACGGTCCGGGTCTAAACGGTACGGGTCGAAACGGTACGGGTCGAAACGGTACGGGTCGAAACGGTCCGGGTCGAAACGGTCCGGGTCGAAACGGTATGATTTTTAGAGTTTTTTTGATTTTTTTGAATTTTTATGATTTTTTTGATTTTTTTAGAATTTTTTTGATTTTTTTAGAATTTTTTTGAATTTTTTTGATTTTTTTAGAATTTTTTTGATTTTTTTTGAATTTTTTTGATTTTTTTTTATTTTTATGAATTTTTTTATAACTACAGGGACTGTTTGTGTAATAAATAAAACTTAAAACTAGTAAATTATAACTACAGGGACTGTTTGTGTAATAAATAAAACTTAAAAACTAACTTGAGTTAAAAAAAACTAACGGAGGTCTATTGAGTACCAACATAATGAAACGTAGGATTATTAGACACCAAGTCTGTAGGTGGGATTATTAATTACCAATTTGGCAAAGGTTGGTTTATTAAAAACCAATTTCCCAAATAAATATAATTTAAATTATTAAATTTCAATTTAATTCAAATTTGTTCTTTTATTTTAAACTAATTATTAAAAAAAAAAAAACAAATTATTTAAATTTTCCAACGACTACACATTCATTTCATCTTTCAAACCACATAGGGCTTTTCAAAAAGCTCGCAGCTCGGAGCTCGCTCGGATTTAGCTCAGAAAAAGCACGCTCGATGTGGCTCGGTTTGAAAGTGAGCCGAGCCGGCTCTGCTCGGTTAGAAAGTGAGTCTAGCTCGGATCAGCTCGACTCGTAATGAGCCGGATTGGCTTGGTTTGGTTCGTATACCAGTTCGGCTCAGCTTAGCTCAAATTATTTTACTTTTAATATATTTTATTTTTAAAAACATTATCATATATCACAAAAACTGATTATTATTTACATGTGATTAGGAGTGTAATTTGATATATATACCACATTTAAAGGTTTACTATCATGCTAATGAACTTATATTGTATTTCGTTAAAATTAAGAACGTATTTTGTGTTGTTTAACTTGATTTTAGCTTGTAATGTATTAGGGTTGAGCTTATTTTGAATATGTTTTTTTTAATTATTGAATAATATTTTAGATTACTAAATTTTGAGAGCCATGTATTAATTTTTCTTTTCAAAATCGAGTCAAACCAAGCCAAGCTGAGCCAGCTCGGTTTAAAACCAAGTCGAGCGCGAGCTTAGATTTCCAGCTTAGTTTCAAATCCGAGCCAAACCAGCTTGGTTTATAATCGAGCCGAGCCCGAGTTTTGCCCTAGCTCGGCTTGGTTCGCTCGTGAACAACCCTAAACCCACATTTGCACTTCTTAATTTACATTTGACTCAAAATACCCTAAGCTACTGGAAATGGGTGGTGGTTATCCATTTACAATCGAAGCAGTCAGACCTTTAAACCCTAAAGTGCCAAACAAATTTTCCACGAGCTGTCTACGGTGCTCCACCTTCATACCCTCAAGTGGCAAACCCTTTTTTCCTTCAACAATTTACCGTGCTCCACCTTCAAACCCTTCTCCAGGTGATGCACAAACTAAACTCCTTGGACAAACAAAGTATTGAACTATGTGTATGATCATACCCTCAGTTTTATGTATTTTTAAGCAAAAGTTTTAGTCTATGTTTGGTTTTGGCTATTAACCGAAATTAAATGACTCAAACCAAAGTTTTAGCCCAACTATCCAATTGGGGTTGATTATAAAAACATGGGTTTAATTAGTCGATTTATTAGTGAATAGGAAAAAATATTATCTACAGGAATAAATAGATTGACCTTGAAACACCAACAATAATTACTATTGCTATGGCTAATCCACTCCTAAATGCACCAGAGCTTTACAATGACACTTACATTCATATTTTTTTCCTACTAAGGCCATGGGGTGTACTCTAACATTTAGATTGTTAACAATGACATGACATGTTAACTAACATTGCAAGCCACTCCCTCTTTGTGTTAAAGGACATTAAATGGATTATGTGTTATAAATGGATTATGTGTTAACATGTTAACCCAATGTTAAGAGATTGAATTAATTATTTTTTTCTTTTTTAGACCAAAAACCACTAAAAGATAGGGTTAGATGAAGTTAATGGAATTAAACCATTTCCTTGGAGTGTGGAAAAGTGAATTGGGGAAAAAGATTGATGTGTCACTTAGGTGGAGTTAACATAGGTTAAAGTATACCCAAAGGCCTAATAACGATATTAATATATGGTAATATCATTATTGTTGTTGTTGCTACTATTAACAACACTATCATTTACTTCTAATTCTATATAATCGTCTCTAATAGGACTTGATTACTCCAACACTTAACCTCATAGAAATATACATCATTTTACACACCTTAACACTATTTTACACGCCTTTATTATTATTAAAGAAAACGTACTATGTGGATTGTGAGGATCGAAACCTAGACAAAGTGTCATTGATCCAGAAACTTTTTTTTTGAACGGCAAGGAACGACGTTCCAATCACCGTAACATCGGGTGCTGTGGTCAAGGTCGACTACTCAACCGCCGCCCAGTAGCGGACCCAAGAATTATCTTTTGAGGGTGCGAACGAAGGATTCAACCAAATTTTCAAGGGGTGCGGTCGAGATTTTTACCTTGAAAATACACTACATTTTTTTCCAATGGGGCACCTGCCCACCCAGGCCAAAGCTTGGGTCCGCCCTTGCCACCGCCAGCCCCTTGGCTCTCCCAGATGCGTGGAAACCCGACCTCCACCCGCCCGAAAGCACGACAGTGGAATAATCGATAAATTCTCGCCTCTCATCCAAGAGGAACCGGCGCCACCCGTATTCGCCTTTCACGTGGATGCCGCAGAAAATAATGAGGAGAGTGGGAATCGAACCTGGGTTACAAGGAACACCAAGTCTTTACTCAACCACTCCACCGCTATCTCATTCGCATATATGATCCAGAAACTTTTTGAAAGTAATTTTTGTATGAGGATTGATTTGTTTTAGGGTTGATTGGAAGGTTTAAATGTACATATGACTCGTATAAAATGTTTTTTCGTGTCAAATGAATCGTTAGGATAATAATAAATGATCATTTTATGAATTAATAATAAATAAAAAGTAATAGTTTTAATATAAATTATAAATGACAAAAAAAAGTAAAATTTCGCAAGAACTGTGGTACCCAAATGCCAATTTAACTTGAAGATGTGCAACAAGTCATTCACCTATTATCGACCAAAAAGTCAAAAACAATACAATTCCAGAGACCAATCATAGGTGTGTAAATTTCTGACACGATTCGAAAACAAGACACGAACCTAACATGAAATTTGCGAGTTTAGGTTTAGTCTAAACAGGTTTGGGTCGGGTTCGGGTCAACCCGGTCGGATTAACGGGTTGACTCGTTTAATCCATTTATATTATGTTTTATATGTTTTGTGTCATAAATCAATTTGGGTGTGTATTTTATAGAGAATTATAATTTAAAAAGAGAGATTGACATAATGTTTTATAATTAAATGCAATTATATATATATATATAGAGAGAGAGAGAGAGAGAGAAACGGGATCAGGAGAAAACGGCAAAAAGTGTGAGAACGGTGAAAACGCATCCTGGCTCAACACGTGGCGCGGGGCATGATCAGGGTCCGAGGGGTTTTTTTGTCTTTTTAGTATTCTTCTCCTTTCACGATTTTCGCGTTTGACATGCTGCTTTATTTTTTGCGTGCAAGATAATTTTGACGTTATCTAGAATTATTAATTATTTGGCGTTTTACTGTTTTTCTCAGATTTCTTCTTGTTGAATTAATTCTTTTTGTGTCACATGGTTAATTTTTTGGCGTTATGGCTTTTTCCATGTCATTTTTGGCGTTTTGTATCTTTTTGTTAATAATTGAGTACCATAAATTAATATTTTATAAAACTACAATAACACGAAAATCAAAATAAACTAATAGTCTTCCGTAGGTGGGATTACATCAGAGATGTACCCATTGCTTTTTTCATCACTTTCTTCAGATTCTTCATCATCAAATTTCATTTCTGCGTATAACGTCATTAGCTCGTCTCTTCTTTGCTGCAGCCTATTCTTGAATATCACTGCATCCTTGGATTTTGGATCGTTTGAAGGTGCTAAATCACAGAGTTGTTCAATGATAGATAGCAACCCTGTCTTCAACATTTCTTCCATTGGCCTTGAATATTGCACCCCGTTATTATAAGTCACTTCAAGTGTTCCTTCTTCCTCATGTAATACCCAGCTGCTAAGTTTTGGTATAGGAGTATCGTCAATATCATCATCATCTCCATCATCTTCTGCCGGAAATTTTCTCTTCAGTCTTTTTATTACAGTTCTGGTTCTTTCACAATCGTTGTCCATTGGAACCCCAAGGGCCAGGATATCCTTCTAAACCTTTTCATTCATTCCAAGCATGGCTTTGATTATCCTTACCTTTACCCTTCTCCTATCAGAGAACTTAACTTTATGATGAATCGTTTCTCTTTCCTTTCAAACCTCCATGCAATAACCTTAGACATTTTTAAATTTTTTGGCGTTTTGAACAATATGTGGCGTTTTAGTCAAATTTTTTGGCGTGTTTGAGCTTGGGTTCTGATGGTCTTCTTTTATATTGACTTTTTTTTCCCGCGTATGACAGGTAATTATGGTGTTTTGAAAAAAGATAAATAAATATAATAAATGTTAGTAATTATGTTTTCCGTCGTTTCATTTTACTATTTTTTGCAGTTTACCGTGTTTGTTTTCACACTCAACTGTTTTTATGGTGTAACACGTCAAATCTTGACAGCCGTAATTATGGCGTTTTGTTTTCCAATGGCGGTTAGATAACGATTGGACTTCTTTTGTTTTATATTCTTTGCACATTGTTTCACTTTTTTTTTATAATATTAGTTGTTCAAAGTAATTTTATTATAGTTTGGTAGTTTTTTTGGGGCGTTTTTATGGCATTATGGCGTTTTACAAGCATTTGCTCATTTTGGCGTTTTATTATATTTTTCATTATAGCATTAATATTCTTTTGTTGTTTATTAACTGAAATTACAAAACAAACAACAGCTAAACAAAATTAAAAAAAAAAAAAAACAAAGTAGAAGCAATTTATGATTTTAAATATTCAGTGTCATCAGTCTCTTTTTTCTTTTGAAACTACAAGAAATGTGACAAATAAAAGGCGTTTTGGGTTTGGCGTTGTTTATTTTCTTTGTTCATGTGTTGAAGTGTCTTTGTGGATGTTGGAGACATAGATCGACCCCGTGTGGGTGGATGCTATCTGCCTGTCGTCTTCATTATAATCATCGAGGCCAAAGTAGCATTTACACTGATATAGGTCTCTTCTTATCATCCAAACCTTCTTTAGGAACAAAGATGACAGTATGACATATGGGTGTCATCAGTCCCTCTTTTTTCAATTTTGTCCATCTCATGCAGCAAAATCTTAAAAAACTCACGTAACAAATCATTCAATGAAGCTTCATGCAGAACATTACTGAGTATCAAAGAAAAGATGTTTGCCGTCGTTGTATTTTTTGGCGTTTTACATTGAGTTGTAAATTTTTTAGCAACCACTATATGTTTTTGTGTGTTTTTTTGGTGTGATAAACGGAAGGTGGTGAGACGTTTCTATTTATAGAATTTTTTTTGGCGCGTAGTTTAGGCGGGATGTTATTTTATAACAAAAATGTAATTAACATTTATCCGGATGTAAGCTTTGGCGTTATATATAATGGCGTTTCATATTTTGTGGCGTTTTTTGTAGCCAGAGAGCTTAAATAAAAACACAGAAAAAAGTAAGGCGTGATAAAATTGGCGTTTTGTATTTATTTGGCGTTTTATTTTTCAATGACGTTTTATGTGAGAAATGGTGTTTTACTTTTTTACCCTTAATGAAGCGCGTCCACGTAATAAAATTGGTGTTATTTACGAAAATGTCACCGTGCCAATCTAGTCAATAGATTGTTTTGATCGGACGATCAATAAGCGTTCTCACCGTTCTCACACTTTCTACAATTTTCTCTAAATCCTGACCCTATATATATATATATATATTGTGTTTTTTTAGTAAAATTTTAATTTTAACATATTAATTTGCGAAAAATAAAGTGTAAAAATTCACAATTCGGGTTGAACGGGTCAGGTTCGGGTCAACCCGCTAATATTCGGGTCATGTTCGGGTTCATATATATGACAAGATTTTCGGGTTCGGGTTCGTCTAAAATTTCCTGGTTCGGGTCCGGTTGAACCCGCCAACCCGCGAACCCGACCCGTTTAGCACCCCTAACCAATCACCGTAATGGCCTATTTTTCAACTTGCAAAAAATCAAACAAAAGGGGGTCTGAAAACATGAAAATAGGACGATCTAAACTCACTCAAAAGGTATATCAAAATGCAAACTCAACCAAAACACCTTTACTCGATAAAGTAACCAAATCAACCGGCCGGAGGGGTAAAATTAAGGGTGATCATGAGTCGGTTAGGTTTGATTATAAGTAAAAATCAAATCTACAAGTAGTGTTTTGATTTTCATCATGGTTGCAAAAGTCGCTAGGCGCTCCCTAGTCGGTCGACCGGGGAGTTGAGAGTACTCGGCCTAGGCGGAGAGTACACGGGGAGTACTCGGACATGCCAAATTATAAAGAAATTAGTTTTCAGAAATTAAATATATGTCAAATAACATAAATTTACTAATATTTATAACAAAATACGTGAAATTGATATTCATTCTTTAATATGATAGGCATAGAAATTATGTTTTATTTTATTTTAAGTCAAACTCGTCCTAAGTTGACCTACTAGATCCGATTTTGGCCGATGTTGACCGCATTTGATTGATTCCAAGTAATTAGTCGGAGTTGAAGAAAGTCGCATCGGCAACCTACCTTGTAGCGACTACTCGGGGAGTACTCGGCCTTGGAGACCTTGTTTTACAACCATGATTTTCATAACCAGTTGGTTTCGATTACAAATAGTTCAATTATTGGGAAAGATAATTTAGTTAATCATGATTAAATGTTGGTTTTAGAATTTGCTCAATTCAAGTTGATTTTGGTTGATAAATCAAAATATGGTGATAAATAAAAAGGTATGTTTATTTAATTTATAAGGTAGAACTAGATTGTAGCTACGGGCCGCGTGTTGCGACGACGACGTCTTAGGAGCTGTTTGGCAACTTCTGAGTGGTTAAGTGCTGAGTCAGTACCATTAAGTGTTGAACCAGTAAGAGGTCTGAACCATTAAGAGCCAGTATAATGCTTAACCGTTCAGAGGCAAATGTCTGACCAATTCAGATTAGAGGTCTTAACCATTCAGACTTAGTATAAAACTTAACCATTCAGAGACAAATGTCTGAACCATTCAGACATCTGCTCGCGTAACAATCAGTCTGAACCATTAAGTACTGAATCAGTAAGAGGTCTGAACCATTAAGAGCCTCATGAAGAGGTAAACAAACAACACCTTAGTTGTTTATAGATGGCGGGACGTTATGTGATGCGTTTAACCATATGAAAACCGATGTTTTGACGTATCGATTTAACTCGGTCTAACCTATTATAAGCATCGTGGTTACAGTATAGGATGATTAGATTAACGTGTGGTGTTCGTACGTGACATTACGCGTTTTTTTTCTTTGTTACGCATGTTATGTTTGTGACATTAACGTCATCGGACATGGATAAAAAAAGAGTATCTCTCGATCGTTGCAATGTAAAGTCGTAAAAGCAATTTAGACATCATTTTAAAGTCATAAAAGTAATCTAGACATCAATACAAAGTTGTAAAACTAATTTAGGCTTTAATGTAGTTACGCATAGATAAAAAAATATAATAATGTGTCACACGTTGCGTTGTAAAGTAGTAAAAGTAAGTTAAATAAAATAGGGCGTGAATTTATTAATTATGTCAGTGTAAATAATTAGTAATTTAAGACCCAACATATGGGTAATGAATACATATAACGAGTGAGAAGGGAGAGAGTTGAGGCCAGAGGGTGTGGTATACCGCCTCTGGCCACTTCAGCCTCGATAGCGCCCTTTGGTGCCCCTATCCTGTTTTCCAGACGCCATACGGGGGGTGCCATTGATACTTCGCCAGCACACTAACGAGCAGCAACAACAACTCGAATTTTGTAGCCCCCATCACTTTACCGTTGACAACAGAAACATTATAAAAAAATTACTTTTAATTTTAAAATTTCACACTATATATATCCTACCTATTTTACTCAAACCATATCTGTTCTCTATCTATTCTCCATAAATTTTATAAACTTTATCATACTCACACAATGTTTCCCAACAATCAAAATGCGTGGGACCGCAACAATCTGTTTTGTAGTAATTTAGCAAACAACGGGCAAGAAGAATGATACCGAAGAGACCCGCGAACAGGTGAGTTAGATGAATTGAATTTTGAGGAACCGCAAGAGCTGCCACAACCAAAGGGTATAGATAGAAGCAAGGCAGCAGCAAGAGCGCAAGACACTTCCTCTTCAACGCCATCGGATGGCCCATCAAAGTTGGAAGAGTTTGATGATAGACTCAACCGGCTTCTCTCGATCAAAGAAAAGGAGCATGAACTTAAAACGGAGAAACAAATCGAGAAAGATATGAAGTTTCTCGAGAAAGACTTTTCGAACCTAAAATGGAGAAACAAATCAAGAAAGATATAAAGTTTCTCTAGAAAGACTTTTCCAACCAACTAGAGGCGGACCGAGTAATTTTAGAGGCTCGCAAGGCAAAAATCCGAGCAAAATATATGTATTTTTTAGTAGGTTTTTATTTTTATTTTTATTTTTATTTTTAAGTTGGTTGTTTTTTTAAGTAACTTTGTAGTTTTTTATTTTTATTTTTAAGTAGTTTGTAATCTTTTAATTATTTTATTGAATGTTTTTTTTTTTATTTTGTTTTAAAGAAAATTGGTATATATATTAAAAAATATAAAATAAAAAAATAAATAATTAGGTAATCATGATAGGGGCTTTAAACTATTGCATGCAAGTTAAAGAGAGTGGCTTTAAAGCCCCCTTATGTGACATTGGGCCTAAGTGGCACTGATGTGACGTGATAAAACCCTTAGGGGCTTTATACCACACCCCCAGCCTGAGAAAAACAGAATCTAAAAAAATGGTTGAGAAAAAATAGAGTATTAGAGATTCAACCCATGACTTCTTGTATGACTGCAAAAGCACCAACCATTAAACCAGAGTCACATTTTAGTTTCACTTACGCAAGTAATGTTTATGTATAGAAAATGGTGATGTCTGTGATGTGATAGACGCCGACCATTGGTTTTAAGATATAGATAATGAGAGGTGTTATGGGTGGTTTTCTGCTTATATATCCTGAATAATATTCTGACTATGTTTCTTTTGTTGTAATCAGGATACCGGATCAGGATATTGGTAACATCCTGATACAGTATCCTGGTAATAACTAATTAACTCACGTGCAGATTGTTGGAACAAGTCTCTAACGTTCGAATGGACTTCTTCTCCACAAGACTCGGGCAAAGCTGTTGAATTATGGACGTTGAAGACCGGAAGACGTGGACAACAACGTTCACATAAGGAATATTCGTTGAATCCCGGAATAATATGCTAGTTAGTTAGTTTCTTTTACTATAAAAAGGATTGATCGGATCAGATTAGAACACACAATTTTTTCCATACACTCTTTCTCTCTAGCTGCAAACACTTACAACACACTTACACTTGTATCGAAATCATATTGTAACACTTAGTTGATCCGCATCATATCCTGCATTGTATCCTGATATTTGAAGCAATAAGAAGAATAAGGCAGCTGCGATTGTCAGCTCCCGAGGTTTTGTGCCGGCGGTCTAGATTGATCAAGGGCTTTCCTCGTACATCCTGTGTCATCCTTTACATTTTTGCTCATTGTTTGATCATAGATACAGCTCAATATCCTGAGCCGTATCCTGAAAACTGTTTTTTACAAACAACTTAACCAGCATATTTTTTATACACATTTTTAGCACACTACCTCACTTAACTAATTTAATCACTAAATTGCTTCGGTAATTTTTGACCAAAACAATTTGGCGCCCACCGTGGGGCAAGTGGTGTTATTTCTACTAAAAGCTTTTGCAAAATCATTACTTGGTTTTCTATTTTCAAAACTTTTTGCTACACTATTTTCAATGGCCTCGAGATCAAACATGAGCTCTTTCACCGTGTCTGCTACAACCTCTGCAACAGTTGGTTCGGTGCTTCCACCACCTCCTTCAAGAACGCAAGCCTCTTCACAAGGAACTGAGATTCGTGTGGCTCGAGATGTTATCCCTGCTCGCAATATTCAGGGATCTGGTCCTGTTTTGGCCTTTAATGAAGAAATTCTAACTTTATTTGGTAGTGTACAGGAACAGATGAGGCAACAGCAGGAAACCAACCAAATGCTGATGAGAGAGATACAACTCTTGAAATCCAGCTCAAGCAGGCCCGGCTGAGGATACTGTCACTCCCTTGCAACCCAGAGCTTTAAGCTTCAGTTATGCAGTATATACTGAAGATAACTGGGGGAATATTGTGCCTAGCCATTCTCAGAATTATACTCCTGAGATACCCTCTTCGGTCAGGGTGTCAACTGTGAGAAGTTCAGGATATGCTTCAGGATGTGGCCAGAATCCTCAGACTGGTAACGTATCTAATAATACTAATACTCTTGCTACTAATGGTATTGGATCTTTGCAAGATGCAGGTACGACATCAGCACTTTCCAGGGAGCTTCAGAAGTATGGATTCTATCTCTTTTAAATATGTTTGATTAAATTTATTCTTTAAAACCTAATACTGACTTAAGCATCGGAGGGGTGTTAGCCAGGCTAACACCCACCTTAGTTAACAGTTGTTTTGCAGTATATGCTTTGGGATATAGCTCCAGGATACACACTCAGGATACTTCGAAAGATTAGAGGATTGGCCCCCTCTCTCACGTCTAAGGGATCCTGATCCCTTCACAGGTTTAAAGGTATTCACCTTTCTCCCGAATTGGGTTTAAACACCCCGCCTGGAGCGCAAGTTATCCAGGAATAGTTCAAGATAGCGGGACCAGTCCATGTAAAAGTGGCTGACAATTTCGTTATTGTTGGCTATATCCTGGATCCTAACAGTATATGAGGATTGATCACCCTCTCTCGCGAAAGGGTATTTTCATACTCTCTAAGGTTTAAAGGTTTTCACCTTTTTAAGTCTTGGAGGTTATACACTCCCGCCTGCAGCGCACGAAAATTTGGGATTTTCCCCAGAATACCTATGGGTTTGTCCCCAGTGCACTAAGGATTTATCTCCAGGAAATTTTAGGGTTTATCCCCTGTAACACAGAAATTATACAAACGGTTGCAATTGATGTCCAGGAAATTTCTAAGTATTCAAAGACATGATACATAGGGGACATTCCTACTAAGGCATTGGGAGAAACTCAAAGGATCAGGTTTGGGCATAATTCACCAAGTATCCCGGACTGGGGACATCTTCGATGGAAAGGTTGCAAAAGGACTGGAATAAAAAGATTGAGGTGTCTCCTACTTCGGTATAATCTTTCCTACTTTTGTTCTTAGAAAATCTTATCTAAATTGTCTAAGTTTCTGAAATTATACTTAACAAAAGCTTAATTATAACATTTATGAGTATTCTGGCTGGGATATGTTCACATGATATATTCCCGAAATATATTTTCAGGATATTTGATTGGAATATTTGAGATTTAACACTTAAATTGAAAATTGAAACTATGTCAAACAATTGTTATCAAAACAAACTTTATAAAATAAGAGTAAACTATCCTTTTTCTTTGGAAACTTTATTTGAATTGTTTGAAAAAACCCTATTTGATGAAACTCTTAATAGAATATTTGTGTCAAGATATTTTCTCAATATTTGGATATGACATTTGAAATATTACACTAAGTTTGGAACATTATTCAAACTAAACAATGCATAACAAGAATAGAAAAGAGACAATGATAGATAAAGCAAAAGAGGGTTATATTATTAAAAGTTGTGCTTCTGGTTTCATCTCAAACCGAGACCCATCCGCCAAAAGCACAAATTATTTTTTTTACCATACTTGACTAACAATTGAAGGCTTCGTCTTGGAACCCAAGATACCTCCCCCTCCAATTGTTAGATTATTCAAAATAAAATATACTGATCAATGACCAAGGGCTTCATCCTGAAACACAGGACCCATCCACCTTCGGCCATCGTATTGTTTTAGTGCAGGAAATGTAAATTGTTAAAGTGCAAAAAGGTAAATTGTTTAAATGACAAGAAATGAAATTGTTCGGACAAGTACAACCATCAAGTTTAAAAAATGGGCTCCGGCCTAGGCACGAACATCCATCATTGCCCATTTAGCTGCATTCAAGGGGCGGCACCCTCTTCATCCATCACGTCTCCACCAGCATTCGGTTCAAGATTAGTTCGAACATCCTTCTCAGCCTCACTACTAGCGTGAATTAGCTTTTCAGTCGCCCTTGAAGGCCCCTCAGCTACAGATTTAGCAGGATGCTAAACATGATTACCACCAAGACCCCGTAACTTCGTCTCCCAGGCGTCGATACACCAAGTAGGGCATTCAAAGCCTAGGGCCTTGGCTTCATGAGCCATTTTTAGCCTAGCCTGAAGAAGGGAGATGACGACGGAGCCCTTAAGGCTTTCCCAGTAAGAGGCCATATCTTGTTCATGTTGCACTTGGATGGCGTTAAGATGGGCTTGGGTTTCGTCAGAAACTTTCTTGATGGCGGCCTGGTGTTCCTGGGTCATAGCTTTGAACTTATCTTCGTAATGTCGAGATTTAGCAGCAGCGATCATTCCTTGGTCGGAAATAGTGACCTCTGCTTTCTGCAATTTGGACTCAAGTATCTTGTTAAGCCTGCAGGATTCCTCGTACAAATGAACTAAACGTTCGAGGCCCTACAACAAAAAACGCAGGTATTGTTGTGAATTAACCAGGATATGGGTTTAATATATCTATATATGCAGGATACAGAATGAGGATCTATACCTGGTTGAGAAAGGAAGTCATGAACCCGCTTGCCTCGGCAAACCCGTGATTCTCGTAGGGAAATGTTTCGGGAGCGGCAGGCGAATCAGTCTCTTTCCTCTTACGGGAACTAGAGGTCCGGGGCTTAGTAACTGGTGAAGGCTTGGGAATGATGACGGCTTTAGAGCTGGTGGGCTTGGATGAAGTAACAGGTTTGGGACTTGGCTCTTTCTTGACCTGGACAGGATCGGAGTAACTGTCCAACTCCTCAAGGTCGAAAACTCCTGGGATTTTGGCTGGTGCTGCATAAAAGAGAAGTTCTAAATCTTTATCACTCTTTCATTATATTATATTACACTAATTAGTTATTTGCAGAATAACTCTTACCAGACATATCAGACGATGAATATTGACTAGAACTTGGGAGGTAAGTGGAAAAGCTCCTATCACCTTCCGGTAACTGGTAAATTGCTTTGATTCTATTTTTAGATTCTGCAGTAGGAGGGGCTACTTCTTTAAAGTTCACTGTATAAAGGCCAAATAAGAAAGTATTAGCACAGGATATAGGCCTAGAGGTATTTGGGGATATTCTTGAAACCCTAAACCCTACCGGTGGTTAACTACTCCACCGGGAGGCTAGCACCCTCGTAGATGGAATCTCGCTTAACGAAGAAGAATTTCCGTTGCCATCCGTCCTCGTTTTTGGTGGCTTTGAGAATGAGGGGTTTATTGGAGGTGGAAAAGAATAAAAATCAGCTAGAACCATGTGATCGGAGACGATAGGCGATCGGAATATCCTCGATGCAGAGGTCGGGAAAGTGGAGGTTTTTGATTTGGTTAAGTACGACTAGTACCCTCCAAACCATGGGCATTGTTTGGGCAAAGCAAAGACCGGTGGTTCGAAATTGCATCATGAATTCAGGAAAAGGATACCGAAGCCCTAGCGAGAAAGGGTATGCCGGAAAACAGACCCAATCGGCGGATGAAGCGTCCGATCGAATTAATCGGTCGAATGGTCTAATAATCGCGCTATCAAGAAAGGCGCCGGAGGCTCTCAACGCTGCGATGTCTGCATTATCGAAGGCACAAATCTCCTTCTCGGGGTTCGTGAGAAGGTTTTGCTGGACGAAGGTCTCCGTCATGGGTTCTAGTAGCCATTAGGAGAAGAATGAAGAGATTAGCAGGGAAAGAAGAAAGAATGAATAATTACCTGGTGATTATGTTGATGATATCTGGTTTTCAAACAGAAAGAGAGAAGATACAGGGGCGTAATAGATATCCATAGAGTAGAAACCGCGTTGGAAGTTGTACAATGCTATCTCGAACATCGTTTCAACTTAATAACCTCGATTTACGAGATAAGCTTTAAAATATATCCGTTGGAATTGGTATACCAACAGATATATTTTGGGGACAATTGTTATGGGTGGTTTTCTGCTCATATATCCTGAATAATATCCTGACTATGTTTCTTTTGTTGTAATCAGGATACCGGAACAGGATATTGGTAACATCCTGATACAGTATCCTGGTAATAACTAATTAACTCATGTGCAGATTGTTGGAACAAGTCTCTAACGTTCGAATGGACTTCTTCTCCACAAGACTCAGGTAAAGCTGTTGAATTATGGACGTTGAAGACCGGAAGACGTGGACAACAACGTTCACATAAGGAATATTCGTTGAATCCCGGAATAATAGGCTAGTTAGTTAGTTTCTTTTACTATAAAAAGGATTGATCGGATCAGAGTAGAACACAAAATTTTTTCCGTACACTCTTTCTCTCTAGCTGTAAACACTTACAACACACTTACACTTGTATCGAAATCACATTGTAACACTTAGTTGATCTGCATCATATCCTGCACTGTATCCTGATATTTGAAGCAATAAGAAGAACAAGGCAGCTGCGATTGTCAGCTCCCGAGGTTTTGTGCCGACGGTCTAGATTGATCAAGGGCTTTCCTCGTACATCCTGTGTCATCCTTTACATTTTTGCTCATTGTTTGATCATAGATACAGCTCAATATCCTGAGCCATATCTTGAAAACTATCTTTACAAACAACTTAACCAGCATATTTTTGATACATATTTTTAGCACACTACCTCACTTAACTAATTTGATCACTAAATTGCTTCGGTAATTTTTGACCAAAACAAGAGGATACACAATATATTATTCATAGAAAATTGTAATAACAAATCTGCGACATATAATATACTATCTACAAAACTATAATTATATAAATGTTGAATTTAGTGACTATTCTTTGCATATAAATGTATTTTAATGACTATTCTTTGCGTATTTATTATACACACATGACCATAATCGAATTGAACTGTAAATGAATCCTCTAAATGTGTTACTGGCTAAATTCATCACATCGGGATATACTTGCCTCTGAACCAGGGAAAAGCCTCACCTAGGGTAGAAGCCAGACCCGACCCGTAGGGTGTGCCGGATGGGCCACCGAACATGGCCCAAAGTTTTAGGGGCCCAAAATTTTCCTATCTTATATATTAATTATACAAATCAAAATGGTTAATATTTGTTGATATAGCTCAGCTGGCTGAGCCCTCCTATCTTTTCACTTAAGATGCAAGTTCGAATCCTGCATTTCTACATATTTTTTAATATTTCTTCCACTTAATTAATTAAAGGTCAGGTGATTACTCCGTGGAGGGTTCAAATGAGAAGAATTTTTTGTAAGAAGAAAAAAGAAGAAGTTTCAACCAATAAGAATGCTTCATTTTACTTCATTTAATATTGGCAAATTGGAATTAAATAATCCCAACTTTATCAATTTGTTCGATAATAATCCAAACTCAGTTATTGGCCGATAATAATCCGAACTGGTCCACTTTTGGACGATAATAGTTTGCGTTAAATATAGCTTAACGTGTGACAATTGTCAAATTTAGCATGTATCCGTACAATAATTAAGCAGTAATTTATGCCTTAATGACTGTGCTGATCTATATTAACGACATGAATGTCCTCTGATTATTGTTGTCATATATACATGTGCATCACATATTGCATAATGTCATATCATTATTGCATGCAACACTTATTGATTCAAATGATGCACGAAACAAAGTTAGCACAGTTATCAGATAAATCAGAAAAATGCTGTCGGAGTTCGGTACATAGACAAACATGGTATTGAGACACAAAATGAGTCAGAAACCAAGAGTTACACTAGTATAGTGCGTAGGAAAGTAAGGATCATAAAACTGCCTTCCTAGTGATAGTTTAAGTGCCGGAAAGTGCCTAAAACTCACATAAACTGCAGAATTCTGCAGAATTCAGCAAAATTCAGCATTTAAACAACTTAATATCATGCAGAAATATGGTTAAATGGTCCAGGATGCTTTCCTAAGTGTCGGGAATCAAAACTGTCACAAAAGGTAACATAAAGCACACTAAACTGCATAGTTTAGCACCTTAACGAACCGGTAACCAACCGAACAACCGGACACTACCCGAAACACCAAATTTTCACTAGAAGCATTGTTTTATCATTTCCATGCTAGTTATGGTCCCCGAACATCATAACACACTATATAACATTATAACAACTAACACCCTAACTAAAACACTTAGATTTCAACTATGAACTAACTATCCAATTACAAGCTACTCTAGACCCCCCTCCTATTTACGGTCATGAAGTGGGCCCCCACTCTTGATTTTATTTGATTATTAAAATTGATCTTGTCTACAACTTTACTAAACATTAGGACCATTGGATTTCATGTTGTTGGAGTGTTATAAGTTAAACAACAAGAACATAACCAATCATTCTTTACACAAGTTCACCAACACACACACTCTCTTCTCCTTCCCTCTAGTCTCTGTCAAAACCACACCAAGCACCACCACCATCTTCATTCAATCTTCATCCATTTCCAAGTTATACAAAGGTGCTAGGAGCTTGGAGCCTTTGGAGAGTGAAGGACCTCTTGCATGTAACACCCCGAAAACGGGTTTGGTAATTAAACCCTGTTAATACTAAAGAGCGGGTAGAATACCGTTAGCAGAAAAGATTAACCCGGAAATTATTAGGATTCAAATAAATAAGCCTAATAATAAATAAAAAGAGAGCAAACGACTTGAGAAGACAAATGTTCATAAGGAGCCCGAGTTAACGGGATTTAAAATAAAACGGGTTTTTAACTTACCGAACCTACTAAGTTGACTAGGAATAATTCTAACCTAGTTAGATAGTGACTTATGAGTGGGTTAAAACACTTAAATTATGAACTAAGGAAAATGGAGGGGCCAAACTTGTTAAACTTTAAACTTGATTTAATTAAAACAAATAAAAACCCACCAAACACACACAAGAGTGTGTGTGTCTGGTCGATTGAAGCAGAGGGCGACCAAAGGGAAAACCCTAACCCTAGTTCATGCTAAATCTCTCAAATTGAAGGTCCAAATCAAGTCTAAATCGAAATCCAAGTACGAATTAGTGATCTCCACTGAGAAAAGGAGTCACGAGGTATGTAAATTTCATGAGAAATCTCTAGTTAAATTTCTGAGCAAACTTAGAGAATTCGAATTAGATGGTTGCATGTTCGTTATATGATGAAATAGGAACATTGTAGTGTCTAGGAGTAAACCCTAGACAAGCATATGATGAAATTAGGTCTAATTTTTGTGAATTCAGGATCACCATTGAAGGTGATAAGTGGGTTTTGACTAAATTCGTGTATGTGATGTTTTTAGGGTTTTTGATTGCTAAAAATAGTGTTATAATGTCATAAACATGTTTTAATTGAAAGCTGAATTCAAACAGCTTCTGAACAGAATTTACAGCCGACTTGTATTGGCTGTAACGTGGACAAAACGTGACAAAAACATGTGTTTCTTGATTCTAAAATGTAATTCCAGGAAATATCTTTAAAACCCCACTGGAATTGCATTTTTTCGACAAAAATTGAATGTTTTATGAATTTTTCGGTATAGAAGGTTCAGGCTACGTTTTCTGGCAGAATTTGCAGCTCATTACGAATGTCATAACTCAATTTAAGAATTGAATTATGATCTCAAATTTTTACTGTAGGTAGCTTCAGGTAATTCCAAAAATCTCCAACTGGAATTTCGTCAATCGGATAAACGAGGAATTTTAAATGAATTTTTTCGTAAGCTGCAGTCAGAAGTGACGAATCTGATTGCAGCTTAGTAAATGAATTTTTATGAATTTTTGGTAAAGAGTTAGATCTTGAAATTTTAACACAAAGCCTAACCCTCCGAGAGGTACGTCACATAAAAAAATCATAATTTTTGAAGACATGTAAACAGGTTAAACAAGTCACCAAAAACAGCCCATTTTCAGTGATATGAAATGTCTACTTGGTTGTGTGTAAAACGTGATTATATTAGGTGTTCGGATGAATGCTAATGATAAGAAATGTGTAAGGTGGAAAATCGTATTAAATTATGGTTAATCTAACCACCTTGTGAACATTGGATAATAATTTGGCGCTTAACATGCTAGGTGGAAGCTTGTGGATGAAGCAGGTCAAACGGAGCGAGTATGGAAAGAAAAGCGTGGCATGGATGCAAGGTAAGTAAATCTTACACCCTTTTATTTTAGAATACGTAATGATTATAAAGGTTATGAAAATGATAAGCCAATATTTGAAATGTGATGTTCCGACGTAAATTGAAACGGGTCGGAATAAGCGAAAGTAATGAAAACTATAATGAATGGTAAAAAGGGGTAAAACGGTAATTAAGTCAAGAGATGACGAACAAACAACAAGTTTTTGAAATGTTACCGCATGGGGTAACTTATAATGAGAAAAAGGGATAAAATGGGAATTGGTCAAATGTCGACTAGTGTAAATCGAAGTTAAAAGGATACCCATGGCGTAAGCCGAATGGGTTGAGATCGTAAGAAAAGAATTTAAGGGAAGAAGGATTTGGTAATAAAATCCGGGATGGGATGGATGTATGAATTGGAAATCAAAAACCATGTTTTTGATTAAATGGGTAATATTGGGCATATAGGCCAAACAGGTCGAATGGTGGTGACAACGCCATTTGACAATAGCGACTAATGTGGTTGTCAAGTCTTATATTAACAGGAGTGATTAGCAAATCGGATAATTGCGTCGCCATAGATTGTGTGATAATTAAAGCGAGGTATAAATCGGGTCTATTTGTTGACCCGGGCCAGGTACGCATATATAGACTTATAGTTAAAAGTGCAATTTTTGGTTAAATAATTAGTTAAAGTCCTTCGTCTTAAAAGGAGGGACTAAAGTTGACCAAAACGCCCTTGAAGGGTAAATTGGGCAACGACCCTCAGAGGTCGTTTAGGAATATGTATTATAATTAGGTAAGCTTTTAATAAGTATAAAGGTTTTAAACATAGGCCTTTTGGGGTCAAATGCCTAGAAACGGGTCTTTTCCGTAAAACAACCAACCGAAGTGTAGAATCTGAAAAAAAAAATTGTTCAAATATACTAAGTCCACCACAAGAATAGTTGTGGTGGAATGTAAGTAGATAATACAAATGTGGGAAAAAGGATGGGTGAAAAGAATGAGTGAAATTTAACTTAAAAGTTCAAATTCTCTAAACGGGTCGAATAATCATAAAAAGGGATTTATAAGCCTTAAGCTTATAAATCTGAATTTGATGTGAACAAGAAGATAAATGGGTCCGTAATTAAATTACGGTCGCGTAGGAAAAGGAATCACGCAAAACGGGTAAGTAGAATGAAAGTTATGCCCTTTTAAAGTTCGTTTTTCGACTAAAACCATAGCTGGGCAGATATGCAGCTCCCAGACCTGGAATCGCTGGAAAAGGGTGCGACAGACGTCGTGACACGCGACACGTTGAGATGAGTCTCGCGCGACACGCGAGAGACATCAAAGTTGGAAATAATTATTTTGTTGATTATTTGATGCGTAGAACTTGTTTAAACTTATATTTAAGTTATCAAAACTAACTTTTATGTTGGTTTTGATCATAGGTGATATCAAGTGTACCCGGATGGAGATCAAGCGATGACAAGGGACCGAACACATGAAAATGAAGCTTCCGCAAGTTGTTTCGTCGTTATTCTTAAATGATGAATTAAATCACATTATATTGTATTACTTTAAATTGTAAAGTTTTTAATAAACCCATATTTTTCATTGTAATTGTAACCGTAATTACATGATTATGGTCTTAAACTATACGAAAATCGTAAAATAATAGTAAGGGTCTTACAAGTTGGTAATCAGAGCTCAAGGTTAAAAGAGTAAGTGTGTTCGGTTCGAGGCTTGATCGCAAATCCGGTAAGTACATGTATGTTAATAGTTTAGCATGCTAAAGTGTTGTAAACAACACATAGGGCTATCGTGTGATACACGTTACCTCAATTAAATGATAAATATAGTTGACGAAATTGCACGCATTGACGCGTATAGTAGAAAAGCCTTGTATTATAATGCGGGCGATTATTGAAGTTGATGTTACTAATTCTTGTAAATATTTTAATTGAAGGACACTCGCATCCGAAGATAGCGAGAGTTTAACAAATTGCGGATATGACGGTGGAACGGTCCGAGGTATGACAAGCAGATCATACTCATCAAGGACCTAAATCGCGTGACGATCGCGAACAAGGTTAACGACATAGAAAGCCCGTTAGGGCAAGCATTTACAGGTGCGCATTTTAAATTATTACGTGAATAGTAATATGCAACAAATACGTAGAGATTGAAAGTTGCATATGTAGATTAAAAACATGGAAAAACCCGAATAGAAAACCTATCCGGGATATTGTTTCCAAGAGAAACAAATAGAGGCATTACTTACATGGGGTGTAATGTGAAAATTATAAAAAGGTCATGTATACCATGTATTGATCGCTTACTCTGGCCAAGTAAGTGGTGAGCACGTGGTACCATGAACTTTTTATGATGGACATACTTACATCCGATGTAGTAAGGACAGGGAAAATGGGATAAATTAAAAGTACCCAAATGAATCAAATAAGCAAAATACTTGAGAATAATGTAAACGCAAGCCGGGTGACGGAAGCGTATTACATTAGAATAATGAGCCCGAGAGAAGGGACGAAAGAGCCATGGTTGATAAAATGGGCAAGTAAAACCAAAGTATAGATGATCCGCCGGATCATAAAAGCAAAGGTATTGCCCACACGAAAAAGATAATCAAAGTTGTTAACTTTGTCGTAGTAAAGAAAGGATGACGATGATAACCGTCATTCATAATCTATAAGGCCGTCAAGGATGGTCACATAAAGAATAAAAGACATGGTCGAATGAAAGCGATGGATTTCGCTAAGACGACCAAATAAATCGAAGCGAAGTCTTAATGCATACCGGAAGGGTTGCAATAATAACGACTTCGGTAAAACACTCGGTTGATGGGTAAGGATTTAAACACATGCGTAGACCGAGAAGCGGGAACTCGGAAGGAAAGTCAAAAGATTCGGGTTTCGAGTCATGACTAAAAGATGATAACATGTTGTAGATAGAAATTTTGAAAAATTACGTTCAACTATTTTAAAGTTGAACGGGTCGAACAAAGAATGAGGCTTGACACTTATAAGTGACGAAGTTCATACGAATAAGTCAAACGAGTTAAATAAAGGATGACGCTTGCTAATGCAAGTAAGCGCGAACTGAATAAATAAGAGCGCGAAATATTAATAAACCTATGTAAAGGGTCATTGGCGTTAAAAATATTAAGATAAAAGAACCCAAGTAATGTGCTGTAAAGAAGTATAAGTATGAACCGGGAAACGGTAAACGTAGAGCAAACCGACGTGTATATGACGTGAGGAGTCATAAAGTCGGAATATTAGTCCGAAATGGGTTATGAATGAAGCCTTAGACTACGGTCAAGGTCAACTAAAGTTCAAAAGTAAAAACAAATGATTCCAAACAAACAAGGGATGTCTTAGGTACATTTGCATAAAGACACAAATAAAAGATGATCTACGAGATCATCATAAACTACGGGATTATAAGTGTGTTAAAGTCTACGGACCAAAATGACTCACGAGTCATAAATAGAAGGAAACGAACTGTTGGGTCTCACCTTAAAAAGGGGGAAAATCTAAAGAATTAGTCTATGAGACTAAGTGAAAGAACCTACGGGTCAATAGCGTAAAACGAGGGAACTGATTATGATTCCCCGTCTAAAACGAGAACGGAAAAAGAATAAATTGTGGGTTGTCAATTTCCTTGACATGAGTAATTGACATAGTCAAAGAGAAAAGCGTTAAACTAAAATTTAGTATTAGTAAGAAACAACGCTTTAACAAATATGAATATTATGAGATGAATTCGGAAAGTGATTAGTATCAAAGAATAAAGATCTTGACACTGACAGGTGCAAGGCGATACATTCGAGAGAAAGATTTACGGTAATGGAAAGCCGAGATAAACTTAAACGTGTCATGACACGTTCACGCTCAAGAAAAAGTAATATAGAATGTGACCACGTTGTAACGTAAGTCACAGGATAAGAGATCATAAACTTAGATAAGCCTCGGGAAGGCAAGGTGAATATACCCGAGCGATGGGGTATAAGGTAATCGGTGACTAACAAGTCTAACCACCAAAATAAACAATTGATAAAGATAAAAAGATACCAGTTGAAAGTAACGGCCCACGAGGCCTTATACCCGAAATGCGTATACGCTTAAATGCCAAAAACACATTACCACACTTTTTGGTAAGATTATTATAGGCGAGCAATGCTCGAGAGATCACCGAAACTAAGGTTTAGATAATCTGAACCAATAAAGTACGTGAGAAAGGTTTCGGGGACGAAACCTCTTTAAGGGGGGGGGGGTGGACTTGTAACACCCCGAAAACGGGTTTGGTAATTAAACCCCGTTAATACTAAAGAGCGGGTAAAATACCGTTAGCAGAAAATATTAACCCAGAAATTATTAGGATTCAAATAAATAAGCCTAATAATAAATAAAAAGAGAGCAAACGACTTGAGAAGACAAAAGTTCATAAGGAGCCCGAGTTAATGGGATTTAAAATAAAACGGGTTTTTAACTTACCGAACCTACTAAGTTGACTAGGAATAATTCTAACCTAGTTAGATAGTGACTTATGAGTGGGTTAAAACACTTAAATTATGAACTTAGGAAAATGGAGGGGCCAAACTTGTTAAACTTGAAACTTGATTTAATTAAAACAGATAAAAACCCACCAAACACACACAAGAGTGTGTGTGTCTGGTCGATTGAAGCAGAGGGCGACCAAAGGGAAAACCCCAACCCTAGTTCATGCTAAATCTCTCAAATTGAAGGTCCAAATCAAGTCTAAATCGAAATCCAAGTACGAATTAGTGATCTCCACTGAGAAAGGAGTCACGAGGTATGTAAATTTCATGAGAAATCTCTAGTTAAATTTCTGAGCAAACTTAGAGAATTCGAATTAGATAGTTGCATGTTCGTTATATGATGAAATAGGAACATTGTAGTGTCTAGGAGTAAACCCTAGACAAGCATATCATGAAATTAGGTCTAATTCTTGTGAATTCATGATCACCATTGAAGGTGATAAGTGGGGTTTGACTAAATTCGTGTATGTGATGTTTTTAGGGTTTTTTATTGCTAAAAATAGTGTTATAATGTCATAAAACATGTTTTAATTGAAAGCTGAATTCAAACAGCTTCTGAACAGAATTTACAGCCGAATTGTATTGGCTGTAACATGGACAAAACGTGACAAAAACATGTGTTTCTTGAGTCTAAAACGTAATTCCAGGAAATATCTTTAAAACCCCACTGGAATTGCATTTTTTCGACGAAAATTGAATGTTTTATGAATTTTTCGGTATCGAAGGTTCAGGCTGCGTTTTCTGGCAGAATTTGCAGCTCATTACGAATGTCATAACTCAATTTAAGAATTGAATTATGATCTCAAATTTTTACTGTAGGTAGCTTCAGGTAATTCCAAAAATCTCCAACTGGAATTTCGTCAATCGGATAAACGAGGAATTTTAAATGAATTTTTTCGTAAGCTGCAGTCAGAAGTGACGAATCTGATTGCAGCTTAGTAAATGAATTTTTACGAATTTTTGGTAAATAGTTAGATCTTGAAATTTTAACACAAGGCCTAACCCTCCGAGAGGTACGTCACACAAAAAAATCATAATTTTTGAAGACTTGTAAACAGGTTAAACAAGTCACCAAAAACAGCCCATTTTCAGTGATATGAAATGTCTACTTGGTTGTGTGTAAAACGTGATTATATTAGGTATTTGGATGAATGCTAATGATATGAAATGTGTAAGGTGGAAAATCGTATTAAATTATGGTTAATCTAACCACCTTGTGAACATTGGATAATAATTTGGCGCTTAACATGCTAGGTGGAAGCTTGTGGATGAAGCAGGTCAAACGGAGCGAGTATGGAAAGAAAAGCGTGGCATGGATGCAAGGTAAGTAAATCTTACACCCTTTTATTTTAGAATACGTAATGATTATAAAGGTTATGAAAATGATAAGCCAATATTTGAAATGTGATGTTCCGACGTAAATTGAAACGGGTCGGAATAAGCGAAAGTAATGAAAACTATAATGAATGGTAAAAAGGGGTAAAACGGTAATTAAGTCAAGAGATGACGAACAAACAACAAGTTTTTGAAATGTTACCGCATGGGGTAACTTATAATGAGAAAAAGGGATAAAATGGGAATTGGTCAAATGTCGACTAGTGTAAATCGAAGTTAAAAGGATACCCATGGCGTAAGCCGAATGGGTTGAGATCGTAAGAAAAGAATTTAAGGGAAGAAGGATTTGGTAATAAAATCCGGGATGGGATGGATGTATGAATTGGAAATCAAAAACCATGTTTTTGATTAAATGGGTAATATTGGGCATATAGGCCAAACGGGTCGAATGGTGGTGACAACGCCATTTGACAATAGCGACTAATGTGGTTGTCAAGTCTTATATTGACAGGAGCGATTAGCAAATCGGATAATTGCGTCGCCATAGATTGTGTGATAATTAAAGGGAGGTAAAAATCGGGTCTATTTGTTGACCCAGGCCAGGTACGCATATATAGACTTATAGTTAAAAGTGCAATTTTTGGTTAAATAATTAGTTAAAGTCCTTCGTCTTAAAAGGAGGGACTAAAGTTGACCAAAACGTCCTGAAGGGTAAATTGGGCAACGAACCTTAGAGGTCGTTTAGGAATATGTATTATAATTAGGTGAGCTTTTAATAAGTATAAAGGTTTTAAACATAGGCCTTTTGGGGTCAAATGCCTAGAAACGGGTGTTTTCCGTAAGACAACCAACCGAAGTGTAGAATCCGAAAAAAAAATTGTTCAAATATACTAAGTCCACCACAAGAATAGTTGTGGTGGAATGTAAATAGATAATACAAATGTGGGAAAAATGATGGGTGAAAAGAATGAGTGAAATTTAACTTAAAAGTTCAAATTCTCTAAACGGGTCGAATAATCATAAAAAGGGATTTATAAGCCTTAAGCTTATAAATCTGAATTTGATGTGAACAAGAAGATAAACGGGTCCGTAATTAAATTACGGACGCGTAGGAAAATGAATCACGCAAAACAGGTAAGTAGAATGAAAGTTATGCCCTTTTAAAGTTCGTTTTTCGACTAAAACCATAGCTGGGCAGATATGCAGCTCCCAGACCTGGAATCGCTGGAAAAGGGTCTCCTCCGCGCCACGCGACAGACGTCGCGACACGCTACATGTTGAGATGAGTCTCGCGCGACACGCGAGAGACATCATAGTTGGAAATAATTATTTTGTTGATTATTTGATGCGTAGAACTTGTTTAAACTTATATTTAAGTTATCAAAACTAACTTTTATGTTGGTTTTGATCATAGGTGATATCAAGTGTACCCGGATGGAGATCAAGCGATGACAAGGGACCGAACACACGAAAATGAAGCTTCCGCAAGTTGTTTCGTCGTTATTCTTAAATGATGAATTAAATCACATTATATTGTATTACTTTAAATTGTAAAAGTTTTTAATAATCCCATATTTTTCATTGTAATTGTAACCGTAATTACATGATTATGGTCTTAAACTATACGAAAATCGTATAATAATAGTAAGGGTCTTACATTGCAAGAGCTATTAACCATCACATTCATCTTCATCTTGTGTTCATCCCTAGCCTTGAGCTAGTAGTAAGATCATCTAAATCCCAATTTACATCTTGTTTAGTTGGTTAAAAGATGATACAAGTATAAAATCATGAAGAACACTAAAGATCAAGAACATAAATCTTTAACATAAGACTGAAAATCACCATGAATCATGTTGTTTAAGTGTTATTATGCTTCTTGATTGTTGATTGTTTGTTTGTGTTAATGATGTTAAACATCATATGATCTTGCTAGATGGTGATTAAAGACATAATCTAGCAAGATGAGAGGATGATTATGTTATAGATCAAGATGATCATCTTTATGTGAAAGTATGAACTTGACGTATGAAATGTTTTTCTTGAACAATGATGATCAAAGTGAATATAAGTCTTGTAAATATGTGATTTCAAGAATATTTTTTCAAGAAACTAAGTTAAAATACAAGATTTACATAAACTTTGTTCTTAAAGACACTAACCACATTTTTAGTGGTTAATCAAGTGTAGAAACATGTATTTAACAAGAAAAATTCAAGAAGAAATATTTTTAGAAAATCAAGTCACAAGTTGTAAACATCTAAATTCTTCAAGAATGATGTTTTTAAATAAACAACCACACTTTAAAGGGTAACTAAGATTACTAAACACACTACCAAGTTACTACAAATTTTTATAAATTTTCAAGTTCATGAAGTTGTGAAAATAGCTTTATTTTGGCACTTGGTAAGTATTATTTGCTTTGTTGATGATTGTGATGATTTATAAAAGAAAATGATATGCTTTGAAAGCATGGAAACCTCCATTTTTAAGGGGAAACTATGGCAAAAATTTTCTAGAAATTAAACACTTAGAAAAATATTTTTAAACAAATATTTACAAGTATATTTAAACCATGAATTTTCATATAAAGTTTGCCATAATTTTTGTTACAAAAATTACAAAATATTGGAGGTTGGTTTTTGATAATTAAAAGTGACTAAATATGTATTTAGGAGAATATATATTTAGATGTCACCATGTGTGTGATTATTTGTATATTATGTGTATTAGTTATATTATTTTAGGACTTGAAATAATATAACTCACCAAAATACCAAGAATTACAACACAAAATATTACCAAAATTCCAAGAAATGAATATACCATATATACCCAAAATATTGGAGAAACCGAACAAGGGATATAAGCTACATAAATATTTCGGAATTAAATTCATGAGTATATTTTGGTAAACGGTATTTTAGAAACCAAGATGACAAAAATATGATTTTTGCAAGTGTTACAAAATATATATCATATTTTGACAAGAAGAAAATATATTATTTTTTAGTAAAGGAAAATATATATGTTTTCTTGAATTATTAGAAGATATATTATTTTTGGAAGAAAGTATATATTTTCTCAAACAAATTTAGAATACATTATTTTTGAGTGAAAAATGGATTTATAAATATTTTCTAAGATAATCTTGAAAATATATTATTTTTGAGGTTTATATGAAAATATAAATATTTTTGCCAAGAAGAAGTATAGATAAAGTTCTATAAATGATTTCTTAAAAAAATATATTTTAAGAATATATATTGGTGAATTTTTATTAGAAATATTATTCCGGAAAAATTAATACAAAAATTAAGTGTAAGATACTTAATAAATACAAGAAAATACGTATTCTTGTACGTATGAATACACACCGGAATACGCCATCAATATTTGGCAAAAATATACAAGTTTAAGAATACTAGTATGAATACACCCATATTGGGAAGATATACATGTACAAATACATAAATGTGTCAAGTTAAAATATATTATTTTAACTAATATTCCAAAATTAAATAAATATAATTTAAGTTAAAATATTTATTATTTTAACAAACAATTATATACTTGGAATAATATTGATGACACAAAGAAACGTAACTCAAAGATACTAAATAAGACTAAAGTCAAGGCATGACCCACCCGTCTAATAAACCGTAGTACGTTTGTAGGTAGTCGTGCACTCTAGAAGAAGCTTTGGGTTATTTGATCGAAGAACGCAAGACTGTGAGTTCATGTCCCCCTTTTCTTTTAACTGTTTTCGGTTTTATAACTTCGGGGGTGAAATACATGTTACAAATGATACAATGATTACAAATGGTATGGTTAGCTAAGGAATGAACTGCTAGACCATGTGAATGGGTAGGCGAATAACTTAAGACCATTAATCCTTGTATAAGGACCGAGGGGCATGAGTGATAGATCTATTGGGTGTTGCGAGCCCCGCCCATGAGCCCGCGGGTTGGACCATGAGGCGATTATGTCGTTCCCGCCGGATGGCCCGGTACGAAATACGCATAAAGGATTGAGCCATTCATACACCATTGCACACATATTAATGTATTAGCTACACATTAATTGATCTGTTTCCTTGTTTGCTTTCATACCGGGTTTACAGATACATACATACATACAGAAGTTTTACAAGGTTATTCGTGCACACATGCAAAATACATGAACTCGCTCAACTTTTGTTGATGTTTTCAAACTACATGTATTTCAGGAAACTAATTATGGATCTGGCGGGCTATCAAGGGTTTTCAAGATGTGTCTTCAATAAGTGATGTCATCCAGCGTTGAAAGGTTTGGATCATGTATTGTATCCTTGATAGAATACATGGTTCAAAGCCACGTTTTGTTAAATGTCTTTTGTGAAGTCTAGTATGGAACTTAAAACAATGGGTCGTTATGTAACTTGAAGTCTTAGTTGGTGTTAAACAATGTTGGTTGTATTATTTTGAAACTCTTTAATGGATGAACATCACGGTTTCTATCATATAGTTGTTTGTTATGGTTGAATGCAATGATATTAAGCAAGTCACACGCAATCACGCTTCCGCAAAAGTCAGGGTGTGACATAACGGAGTTAAGTTTTTTTCCGAATTACAAACTGATGTTTTAGGGCTTTTGATTAGAACGAGGATACGAGTTGATTGATGTAAAATTTACCTCAAAATACTGCCCAAAATGACGAAAACGATGCTTCAATTCGAGTGTTTAAACTTTCAATTAACAAAAATCAAGTCGTTTAAAGCATCGTTTCGAGGTAAGTTTTACATAAATCGACTCGTATCCTCGTTTTGATAAAAAATCCATAAAACATCAGTTTGTAATTCGGATAAAAGCTTAACTCCGTTAAGCTATTTTTAACGGCGGACTATTATTGGCCAAAAGTGGACCAGTTCGGATTATTATTATCAGCCAATAACTGAGTTGCGATTATTATCGGCCAAATTGAGAAAGTTGGGATTATTTAAATCCAATTTCCCTTTAATATTTGTATTTAATTTTATTATAAGGGTATATCGGTAAACTTACATAAATCATTAATTTGTATTCTTCCCCTTTAATAACTAACTAAATTAAATTTGTAACTTCTTTTCAAAATATATAGTTTTTCCAAATTAAAAAAAACAACTTAATTTAAAGTGTAGAAAAAATTACTAGTTGTGTAGAATAAATTACAAGTTGTGTAGGATATATTTCGAGATGTGTAGGATAAATTTCGACTGTGTAGAATAAAATTCTATAATGTGTAGGGTATATGTAAGAAAATTTTGATATGTGTAGGTTTTGTAGATTATATATAGGATAATTAATGATCAGTTGACTAATTAATTAAAGAGAGAAAAATTAATGATATAAGTTATAAATGAAATAGTATTTTACTAGAGTTAATTGCCATTTTAGTCCCAGAGGTTTGTCTAAATTTGCCATTTTAGTCCAAATAGTTTTTTTTTTTCGCCTCTGGGTCCCTGACTTTTCCCTTTTGTGGCCATTTTAATCACATACCCTAACTCCATCCAAAAAACCCAATTTTAACCAGGGGTATTTTGGGGATTTTCATTTTAAATCTTTTCAATTGCCATTTTGATCCAATTCTAAAAAATCAAAAAAATTCTAAAAATTCCAAAAAATCGAAAAAAAAAATCTAACAAAACATAAAAATCAAAGAAAATTCTAAAAATTAAAAAAAAATCTAAAAAATCAAATAACTTCTAAAAAATCAAAAAAAATCTAAAAAATCCAAAAAATTCTAAAAAATCAAAAAATTCTAAAAAATAAAAAAATCACAAAAATAAAAAAAAATCTAAAAATAAAAAAAAGTCTAAAAGTCATAAAAGATCTAAAAAATCAAAAAGATTCTAAAAAATCAAAAAAAAAATCTAAAAAATCATAAAAATTTTAAAAAATAAAAAAAAATCTATAAAATCAAAAAAAAAAATCTAAAAACTCAAACAAACATATTTTAAAGTTTCAAATTCAAAAAATGACGATATATTCCTCGTCCAGACGAATATATTTTCAAGTTTTATCTATTTTGTTGAGAGAATAAGTGGTCATGATGAGATAGAACCACTAACTAATGAACATGCATGTTATGTTTTAGTTTATAAAATTTATATTTCATGATATTTATATTTAGTAAATTATATTAACTGATACAAAATTAAAGATGAAAATATTATTGTAATAAATAGTTTTGCTATGAAAACATATATAAAAAGGCCAAAAGGATGATAATTAATATGAAAATGTAAGAATGTTTGTGAATTTTTTAAATAGATAAATGGTTCTATCTCATCATTACCACTCATTCACTCAACAAAATAGATAAAACTTGAAAATATATTCGTCTGGACGAGGAATATATCGTCATTTTTTGAATTTGAAACTTTAAAATATGTTTGTTTGAAATTTTATATTTTTTTTTATTTTTTAGATTTTTTTTTATTTTTTAGAATTTTTTTGATTTTTAGATTTTTTAGATTTTTGTGATTTTTTATTTTTTAGTTTTTGATTTCTTTTTGATTTTTTAGAATTTTTTGGATTTTTTAGATTTTTTTTTTAGAATTTTTTTGATCTTTAGAAATTTTTTTTTTTAATTTTTATGATTTTTTTTATTTTTTAGAATTGGGTCAAAATGGCAATTGAAAAGATTTAAAATGAAAATCCCCAAAATACCCCTTGTTAAAACTGGGGTTTTTGGATGGAGTTAGGGTATGTGATCAAAATGGCAACAAAAGGGAAAAGTCAGGGACTCAGAGGCGAAAAAAAAAACTATTTGGATTAAAATGGCAAATTTGGACAAACCTCAGGGACTAAAATGGCAATTAACTCATTTTACTAATATGTTCTTTCTTCTTTTTCTTCTCACATTAAATTTATTCTCAAATAAACCTTCCCCTACTCCTTTATTGTAATATATATCCCATCTTTAAGGGCCTGTTTCTTATTACTAATATTTCTTTGACATAATTAATTAAAGGTCTAGTAATTGCTCCTTTGTTGTAATATATAAATTTATGTGTGTGGATTTATGATTTAGTTAGGCTATTTTTTTCAATGGCAAAGGTTACATTAATCCTATTCCTAAACTATATCAATAAATATTAAAAATAATTTGTATGTTTAAAAAAAATTCTTAAATGGCCTAAATTTATGAAACAAAAACGTTTTTGGACCTTTTAAGAATTTTGGATTTATGATTTTGTGGCTCAATTTGCCAATTTGCTTGGATTTGAATGTATGGAGATTTGCGAATGGGGCCTAAATTTTTTACCTAGGACAAGGCCAATCTTTTTTTTAATGATTTTTGAAAATGGCCCTGACAGAAGCCCACAAACACTTGCTCAAAAGGTACAACAAAACTAGGTTTTAGAAAAAAGAAAAAAGATATAACTGAACTATGGGTTTCTCAATTGGTTCATGGACAAAAGCTTTAAACCAACCTGATCAAATAGGTTACCAAAGCAATGACCTAAACAACAATTGGTAACCCAATCTAAGATGAAAGAAACCAAGAACATAAATTTTGTTTGAAGAATATGAATAGTCATAAAAACATTGTAAATACTTGAGAACATGGTGTTGTCTGGCATAGGAAATGTTGGCATGGAGGAGTTGCCGATGAAATCAGGGACGGACCCAGTGTTGGATATCAAAATGATTATAGAATTTTATTTTCGTGATTACATAATATAAGGCTGGAGGGTTTGGGATAAAGCCTTTAGGGGCTTTATCACGCCACGTCACGTCTACGTCAGACAGGGGGCTTTAAGGCCCCTCACCTTAACTTGCAGGGTGTGGGATAACGCCCCCTATTAAACAAAATTAAAAAAAAAATTATTGGATGAAATGATGTGGGCCCCACCTGCACATAACCTTCTTCCTCGTTTTCACGGTGGCGATGGAACCATGGCGCCCCCTGTTAAATCGCTAGGTATGGGTGGTGGCGCCCCTCGGCGCTATCGGTGATGAGGTGGCAGGGGTGACGCCCTCCACATACTCCGGCCTAAGTAAGGAGATGAAGACTAATGGTGAGTGATTGATTGGTCATAAACACTCAAAATTGTTTATATGTAGTGTTTGTTGAATGTGAAATAAATGGATAATAAAAATTAAACATTGAGACATGGTAGTTGAACCATATGTCAAATTTCACTTTTTGATACAAAAATCTACCGACAAATAATGAAGCAAAAATCCAAAAAATATAGATACAAAGTCTAACAAATATGCCGACATTTTTATTTGTTTTTAACAGCAAATTTCTTTTATTCCATTACGCCTATGAGATTTGAATCCAAGACATTCCTCTCTTAAAGTGTTTAAAGACTTTGCCTTTGTAAATTGACCACCACCCATGCCAACCTTTTTATTAATTTTGCGTTTCGACGATAGAAAATTTTGCATTGATAATAGCGTAAACATGTTTATGACTGTTTTTTCTTGTCAACTCTTGTTTACTTTGTTAGCAAACAACAATTTTTTACGGTATGCATTTATAAAGATTATCCATTTGACAACACATGTAATAGCGTAAACATGTTTATGACTGTTTTTTCTGGTCAACTCTTGTTTACTTTGTTAGCAAACAACAATTTTTTACGGTATGCATTTATAAAGATTATCCATTTGACAACACATGTAATAGCGTAAACATGTTTATGACTGTTTTTTCTGGTCAACTCTTGTTTACTTTGTTAGCAAACAACAATTTTTTACGGTATGCATTTATAAAGATTATCTTTGACAACACAAATGTTGAAAATAGTATGCACAAATAATATAAAAGATAACATATATAAATGACACCGAAACTGCTTTATAGATTATCTAATCTAACTTATAATAAAATACTCCAAATAATGTCATATTATTTCTAAGTTATTTCTAAATATCCATTTTTTAAGTTGGGGGGGGGGATATTCCACGGTCCTCCCAACCGCCGAGGTGATCACACCTCGCGGACCAATACCCAGCAAACCGGTTTCCGGGGGTTAAACTCCTAGCCAGAGTGAGTGGTCGAAGAGCCTGGGGTTGCCAGATTCGAACCGGTGCCATCCGGGTAAGGAGGCTACCCACTAAGACTTAAGCGGAGGCTGGTGGCCAACTGGGACACCCCAGAAGGTTATCCATTTTTTTAGTTATTTCTAAATATTTTGAAAATTCTCAATTGAAATAATCTGATTTAACAAATATGAAATATTGGTTTATCACTTTATCGACCTTCACTACTACTACTACTGTTGCGGCTGCTATTGTAAATCGTAAACAAAAAAATTGGTGTATAATTTAAATAATGATAAACATTTATCATGTTAAATGTAAAATGCATTATTATATTTTAACTTGTATCTTTATTTATAAACTAGACTAAATTATAGACCCGTGTATTACTAGGTGTTGTACCATAAATACAACTTGATTATATAATCTGTAAAAAAACTTTATAAAACTGACGTATTCTTATCATCATATGACAATTTATACAGCTAACTTAAATCTATCATAAAAACCGGCCTATATATGTTAGTTAGTAACACTGAAAACATATTATTATTATTATTATTATTAGTCAATAATTTTAACATTGTTATTCCTAAATTAATAGAGAGAATGACACATGACATAAATAGGAAGTCTTTGTTAATAGTTAGATTAAATCAGTTAAATTTGAATCAATTATTATAATTCCTTTTGATTTTAGTAATTAGAACTGAATCACATCTTTGAAAATCATTAGTATACATATAACTAGAGAAAGTACTTTGAAGTTACAGGCAAGTGACCAAGTCGTAACTATTGTCGGTTAATTTTAGTCACTGAAATTTTTAATATTCAATTAAATAATTAGTATTTATTTATTGTTTCTTAAATTATAAAATGCGTTCTTACTTTAAATTTACCAAATAACACATTAAATCATTCGTATAATAACTATTCCCCCATTATTTATAACTAGTATTCATTCATTATTTATGTATAGATAATAAATTAAGAGGTATATGTATAATACAAGTCTCTTCTAAATCACCATGTCATCATCTCCCCACCTATTCCCAAGTTTATATTCAGTTGCATCTTAAAAGATCATAGGTATGCTAACATGTCTATTTTGCGTAAGGATTATAACTTATATTCATATTATACCTCCACATTTTGTGATATTTGATTCATATATATTTATATTGATATTTTCTTTTTTATATTATCCGTGTAACACAGAGGATGAATAACCTAGTCTTATATTATATTTGTTTAATTTAACTTATAAAAAAGTTTCGGTGAAAATGTTGCTAACATTATGGCCTAGTGGTTTATGCCCTCCTACTATAAGATTATTAATTCTTTCACATAAGACTGCATGGACTCATGGATAGTAGTTTATGGCTTCCTAGTATAAGAATATTAATTCTTGCACATATATATACACAGAGTCATGGATAGTAGTGTATGCCTTCCTAGTATAAGAATACTAATCAGATTAAACTTTTAATGTATAAATTTACAAGTTTAGGGACTAAATATAACCTAGTAAAGATATAGGGGGTTATATGTTAAAATATTTAAACATAATAAACCCTAATTCCCATCAGTTCATCCCGTACACGAGCCTCTCCCTCCTTCACCTACCAGACGCACAGTAAAATACAAACCCAATCCCTAATTTTGACCGTTCATTGCTTTGATATTTGTTCGAAATAATGTAAGAACGCGTTCCATTTGATTGATTTGGTCCAATTTAACCTAATTTTGGGCGATTTTGGACCAATTTTGACTTTAACCGCCTAGATTGGCCAATTTGGCCAAATCCAGGCGGCAGACCTCCGACGAGCCACTAATCGCCGCCTAGAAACGATTTCTACAACACTGGGAAAGGGTATAGGAGCAAAGCTCTACAACATAGGCGTCACCTAGATTTTCAAAGCTTTGTCTTTTACATCATAAAATACATGGGGTGGTATGTCACACCCCCAAAATACCACATGCGGAATCCACCGCGAGGCGTGTGACGTACCAGGATCTAGTCACTAATCACATTGAACTAACAGTAGAATAATAAACACAAGATTGGATTCAATATGAAAAGTGCATTTCAAAACATTTAATTCAAACCAATATACGTTCAGCGGAATCATAAATTATCGTTTAACCAATTCAACATCATTTTGTAAAGAAAACATAGGCTAACATTAAATGTCTTCGCGAATGACACGACCCATGACGACACCGGCTTCCCAGACTGCAAGTTCCATTTCGACGCGTCTAACGACCTGCAAGCATGCAGAAAAAATGTATCAGCATAAAGCTGGCGAGTTTACAGTTTTGTTTAACGAAAATCAAGTAAGTTTTAGTTTAATGATATGTTAAGAATAATAAACTCTGTACCGATTGACTGTTCGTTTTTTGTGCCCTCATCAATATTTATCATCATTGATCGTAGTGTTTAAGGTCACTAGTTCACGCCCGTCCTCCCAGTTACGGTGTGAGGTTTGTCAGGCCTAATAGAGCTATCAACTAATACCCGTTGCCTCCCAAGAAACTAGCTCGGTATGTAAGTAGGGACTTTCGTGATAGAGTTTGAGTTTATTAACCAACATCAAAATTAAACCAAAGTGTTTAAAAGTATTCCTCCCAGGAATATTAGTTTGTTTGTCCCCCCGGGATGCATGCTTGTGAAAGAGTACTGAACTCACCTTAGTTTGCTCAGTTTGATAATGTACTTCTAGTGTTAGATGAATGTTAGGTCTGTTACACGCGACCTAATGCACTGTAAATGTAAGTATGTATGTATGTGTGTAGGGTCATGCAATACCCTAAGTGTCCAAACAACAGGTGTTTATTGATCATAAGTTAACCAATTTGTCATATAATTCATACAGTGAATTTCTTTGTTGGTGACTTGTTGATGATTTGCGAAATACGGATCATTACATTCAATATACATACACATGAACATGTAAAGCATATAACTCCAAACATGTATATCCAACCCAGTCATTTGTCTAAATTCGAAATCCTTATGTCATCACTATACAGTATACACCCGGATATACATTAAACATATACACACCCGGCCCAAAGATTGTCATAAGCACGTCCCACTATTTAATTATACTAAATGCGGCCCACTATGTAAACAATAAAACTTGGATTTTGAACTTCCAAAATCAGGTTCGGACTCCACATGCACGTAATACTTTTCAATACTTTGCAATATTTTAAATTAATAATAGAGACTTGTAAAGTAAACAATACTTTACAAATTTTCATTAATTAATTCATAGTAGTGGCACTTATAGAAAATCAATTCCAATTTCGAGACATGTTGTTAAAACTCTGACCCCTATTGATTAGTATGTGCGGACAACATAAAAGAAAATATATGTTCGGACAACGCACTACAAGTGTGGATTCTCTTTTGGAAATTCCTAAGTGCGGATCCCTTGAAACCTTAAGTGCGGATCTGTTTAATTAGGTAAATGCGGACCATGTTGGGTTTAATATGTGCGGACCTATAACAACATATAAGTGCGGACAACCTGAGTTTAATTAAGTGCGGACTCACATTGTAACACCTCGAAAATTCACGTCCTATAATTTATTGACACGTGTCATAAGCTTGAACGTGTGAAAGAATACTCTAGAGGGACTAAAGTTGACAAACATGGAAAGTATGTGAATATAAGGGTTCAAAATGTCAACAATGGATAAATATACTTTACAATAACCCTACATGATGCTTATACCCTTAAACGAATGAATCATGGATCATACGAAGCTAATTGTGAAAGAAAGTGAGAGATTACAAACTACAGGGGTTAAATGTGTCAACATGTTTAAGGTATACCTCTGAGTGACCTTCTAGCAAACCCAAAGCTTTGTAATGATTAATTATGCTCACAAGAGTGCTCGATAAAAATTTCACCAAGTTTCGTTATCGTATGAGAAAGTTATGATAAAAATTGTACAAGAGGGGTTAAAGCGTCAACGTTGAAAATTATGACTTTTCGGGTAAACATAAAGTGACCAAGGACTTAACAAAGAGGGTGTAAGTCTTGAAGCCCTTATAAGTCAATTTGAAAGGCTCATAATGCAAGAAATAAAGGTGGAATGACCTTTCGAAGGACCAAGAGCCAAAGATGCAATAACTGAAAACTTTTTAACCTGACACCAGGCCTCAGGCGGGCCGCGTAAGGCTTGCCAAAACCTTACGCGGGCCGCGTGCGACTCCCAGAAACAGAAATTGCTGACAGCTGCCTGTTCAGCCTTGTAACCGACTTAGAAAGATATTTTTCACTTCCATGCGCGACCCCTACTGATTTTTAGGCTTAGGAGCACTTGTAATTGATCTGGGAACAATTCTAGACTTGTGTGGCATGATCATGAGCAACCTAAAGCACTATATAAGTCCCACAATGTTTGCAACATTCTTGCATTCATTTCCATCTGCATTTTTGAAGACTTCTGGAGTTCAAAAGCAGACCCAAGTCATCCCTAGTCGAAATTAGTACCTTGGTAAGTATCTTAAACCTTCCTTAATTGAGTTTTACTTAGTTATTAGCTTAAAAGTCAAACCGTCGTAATTCACGTTTGACTTAGCGATTAATCATTAATGGTCCAGTGATTAGTCGAATTGAAGGTAGTTATAAGTTGGTAATTATGTGGGCAATAAACCCTTAAAAGGGCACCCTCTGATTCCCACTCTAACTAGGACTTTTGTCGGGTCAAAGTTGTTTATAAAAAGTCAACAGGATCCTAATTTTCGAATTAAAACATAATTAACATTGTAGGTAACGTATAACCTGTTTTATCACTCTTATAACTTAGTAATAAATGTAAGAACATGTCTAAGCATGTTCGACCCAACAATTACCGGTTCGGAACCGAAAGTCGCAAAACTTTTACTTTTGCTTTGCCTTCAGTTCTGACCCGATTTAGTATGAATTAACAATGCCTTAGAGCTTCATTAGGACCGGGTTACATGTTAGTGTAACCCTCTGTGATTGATTCGTTAATGGTCCGATTCGTTTATACGTTTCCGTTAATTGCCTAAAGTTGACCATAATGCCCTTTTAACCATAAAACGAGAATTTTCGAAATGTGAAAGGACAATAATCTTTGTTACTGATTATTAAACATGTCCCTAAAATTTCACATCAATCGGAGGTCTAGATTAGGAGTTATGCTCAATGGCGTAATTAGAACGTTTTTATTAATTAAACGGCGTCATTAGCATAAAGCCTATCTAAACCCGATTTTTGACATCAAACCTTTTACCCACTGATGTAATATAATATTTTGGGATTTTTGAAGATTTTTAATAATTTATAACCTGATCATAACCCAAGGTTATGGCCTTGATTCGGTAAATACCGAATATACCCTTTTTGCGTATAAAATGATTTTACATAGTATTTTGACACCAATCCAATTGCTACTGATTTCATATAATAAATGTAGTATTTTGAACTATATAACCTGATCAGAAAACTCAGATTCCCGGTTTAACCCGGAAATCGCTTAAAACAGCTTTTTACACGTATTAAACACCTAGTATGGGTTTAAAACCATTTTGTCATGTAAGACTTATCACCAACTGATATGACCTATTAAATTAAGTCGTTCTACTGATTAATTCAGAACCGTATCTCAGAAGTATAATTAATCTCTTTTATAAATCTTTAAAATGACCAAAATACCCCTACGGGGCTTAAATTGAGATTAAACTCGTTTTGGGCATAATGGAAGGTATCATACTGATATCACAACATATTTAAGGCATATTAACTTAGGAAACCTGTTTGTGACTCATTCGGTTACCCGTTATGCGTTATTCGCATTCGGTTCGGTTTATGTAACTTGTTTGCATAAATTAGCCGAAACGGGTCAAACCTTATCATTTTTATCTCAAAATCCAGAATGTGTTTAGTTTACCCATATTATACAAGTCTTCAAACTTTTCGGGTCTAAATCACATTCTATTCCGGTCTTCGCTTAATCATGCGTTCGAACCGTATTTTTCCTTTAAAACTAACCGGTCTTAGCTTAGGCTTAATGAAAGACCCGTTAGGATTCTAATAGGTTATTATAAACCTTTGTTCTAGAATAGAAGACCCGGTAAAAGCTACGTGCACTTGCTTGTTGTGAATATTACTTGCAAAGGTAAATACTTTTAACTTATTTTCCCTATACGGGCTTGGGGTATATAAAATACCGCTTGGTCGGGCATTGAATCTTTAATCGAATAGAGGTTAAACCATTGATATGCTCCGTTTGGAAATGTTTTGTTTGCTTAAATCCTTTGGGGGGTTAATGACCATGTCCCGGATATCCTTGGCATCATTTTACGAAATGGCCACGACCTAAGCACGGGGTGTAGGCGTACACCCGTCAGTGCCAAAACAAATAATGTGGTGTGTCTATTGATCTTTAACCCGGCACAAACCGGGCTACTGAACGCATAAGAAACATGTAATTCTTTTACAAGATTATATTCAAATAATTATCCCAAGTTATAAAAAGTTTGTGCCACGTGCATTCAAATCAATTTTATTAAACCTTTTTAAAATGAGTCAGTTGATTGTATTTACCAGTGTAAACTGACGTATTTTCCCAAAAAGGTTAAGTGCAGGTACTACTCGTAATAGGTTGGCTTTCTCCTAGCATCCACAATAAGTCTCGCAAGCTTGGATGACATAAGACTGTTGAACAATGTTTCCTCTTTATTTTGATCCACCTGTGGATTATTTTCAACTATTTGTGATACTTAATATTACAATTTTATTTGGTTGAAATGAATCTATCTTTTGCTTCCGCTGTGCATTTAAATATTGTTTTATTTGACTATAATGACATCAACTACGTCACGATACTCCCCCACCGGGCCCACCGGTAAAACGTCGAAATATCGGGGTGTGACAGGTTGGTATCAGAGCCAACATTGAGTGAATTAAACACTAGCCTTTTGTGTTTAATCTCAATGACACAATTGCACATTCCTAAATGTTCAAATCTAGACAAAGAACTTATGACAAATCCCGATTTGTTTTATTTTTGTCCTTTATATATATTCCTTGTTGTTATATTTGTTTATGTTGACAGGAAATATGCCACCAAGATTCAGAAGAGGAGGACGACGTAAGGGGCCAATCAGTGCCCCCAACGATCACGAAGCCGGGCCTTCGCACCGGCGAACTCCTTCTACAACTATGAGTGACGATCCTCAAGGGATCTGGAGGACCTATACGGAGCCTGCTAGGCGATCTATCTCGCATAGTTCAACACCTCCCTATCCCCATTCCTTTGGACCGTTATCAGAAAACGAGCCTGAACATTCACGCCATTCCTTCTTACCATTACTGCGATCTACTTCGCACCGTTCCTTTGGCGATCCTACTCCTGTCTTTCAAGGCCGGTTCAACCCGGCAAACTATATTCAAGAACCAGTGGGTTTTAACCCACTAGGACCTGAAGACCATTTCTCAAGAGACAATGCTATGGACATGGACGAGGACACGGATCCCGTCGAGCCTGCAACCGGGACCCCCAACCATCCCATCGAGATCTCTGATGGATCATCCTTCCACGGATCACCCTACGGTGGTCCAGACAGTTATCAAGCAAGGTTTAACCAGTATGAGTGGTACTTTACACCCACTCATAACTCACAGCAGCAGCAGGATCCCTTCGAGGATTCACGTTTTGTGGCAGTCACGCCACCACCACCGCCAGTTCATCAAGCACCTCCAGAACCACCAAGGCGTAGGAGAACAGGTGCACGGATATCCGTGCGAGGAGGGGATTTTCACTTTAGCACCCTTCATCACTCCAGTGGCAGTCACTATCCGCCACTGCAAGAAGACCCACAAATGGGTGGGCCTTCAATTCCAATTTCTGAGGTGAATTCTGCACCAGTTGCGCCACCACCGCCACCAAGGGGATTTGGCAATCCAATTCCCACATACGTCGGTTCAACGCCGTATAATCCGTTTGAGCAGCCGGCTCACACCCACTATAATTACGCCGAAGCCGACCCATACTTGGTAGCGGCCAACTACAACGCCCTTCATCCTGAAGGACCGTATGGAGCCCCTTGGGGAGTGGGATACCCAACTCATAGGTATCAAATACCTGCTAGACCTCCGCTTCAGCCGCAGCCACCACTGTTTTCCCCACCAGAACAGGAGGAAATCCTCCAAAGACTAAGCCGGGTGGAACATGACTTTCAGGAAGAGCGTAGGAACAACAGGGGATTTATGAAGGGCCTAGCAAGCTTGTTAAATGGGAAGAAGAAGAGGGATCACTAAATCCCTATATGTATTGTTGTATCTCCTTGTTTCAATCAAGTCCCTGCGTGGACATTTAGCTATGTACTTAGTCCCTGCGTGGACTTGTATTTCAATTTAACCCCTGCGAGGGTATGACTTTCTGTATTCTGCCCCTGCATGGGTATGATTTTTGTATTATGCCCTTGCGTGGGCATGTCTTTCCGTTGACCCCTGTGTGGGTATGTTGTTTGTACAGTTTAGCCCCTGCGTGGGCAAGTTGTTCTGTTGAAAGTCCCGTTTAGGGCAATGTGTACTTCTTTTATGATTAATGGAATGTAAATTTATAAATTTCATCTTTGTCATTATGTGCATAATTATATTATACATGAAATAAATAAATTAAAAATCGTTCCTTTTAAAATAATCTGCCTATTTAAATATTAAATAAGAATCTTAAAGGTATAACCTAGCCTGCATGTCATTATAAGACCTGGCCAAGATGGTAAGACCTGTTTAAAATATTCAAAACCCTGTTAACATCTGAAAACATGTTAACACTCCTGGCAGATGTGATTCGTTGAAATCACACACGTCATTCATATAATAGGAATTCTTCAAGAGATTCCTATCCTAACCTGATGACCTATAAATCAAGGGTTTAAATCATCAATTAAGATGATCATATATTAAACATCCATTAGTGATGTAGTGCCTACGGGCCATACCCATTGTCATATAAGACAAAAGACAGTAGTAGTCTACGACTCCCTGTCAGAAAAAGGTGAAGAACTATGTTCAAACCTTAATGCCTTGATTCTTTGAAATCATGGCTTATGACTTTAAAATGTCATTGTGACTAGGCCTTTTGTGCTACTAATAATACCGTTACTGTTTTATAATTAGGATTAATTATAATAAAAATCCTAAATGAATATGATTGGTGAATTAACCCAATATGGTCTATGTTTACCATGGTTAATGAATTGCCATAAAAGACAATTCCATAATAAACTCCCAAATAAATTATTGTCGATATCTCATGTAACAGTTCAATCAATATGGCTGACTCGGACGAGATCAACAGTCACCCGAGGGAGGATCACGATAATGCCCGAATTAACATCACGGGTGCAGAGCTCCAAGCATTGATTGACAATGCTGTTACAAAAGCCTTGGATAGGCAGTATAGTGAGTCGAGCGGTACTCGAAGCAGAGCCCAATCAGTACCCCATTCCAAGCCTAAGACTCATTCTGAGGCTCACAGCAAGCCACCCTCCAAGAAGGAAGAGCCAAAGAAAGGTGATGATGATCGTCACTCTTCAAATCAGCAAAGTGTTCCATCTCAAAGGATCGTACTGAATCAAGGACCCCGTGATAAGGGTTGCTCCTACAAGTATTTTGTTTCATGCAAACCCAGGGATTTTACTGGGGAGAAAGGAGCTATAGACTGCATGACATGGTTGGATGAGATGGACACCGTGGTTGATATCAGCGGATGCGCTGAGAAGGATGTGGTAAAGTTTGTGTCTCAATCGTTCAAAGGTGAGGCCTTAGCCTGGTGGAGATCGTTGATTCAAGCTACTAGGAAGATTCCACTGTACAATATGACATGGGAACAATTTGTTACCCTCATCAGGGAGAACTACTGTCCTCAGCATGAGGTTGAAAAGATTGAATCTGATTTCTTATCATTGGTTATGAAGAATCTGGATTGCCAAGCTTACCTTACGAGCTTTAATACAATGTCAAGATTGGTTCTTTATCTTGTGACTCCGGAACCCAAAAGAATAGCTCGTTTCATTGGGGGTTTAGCCCCAGAGATTAAGGCAAGTGTAAAAGCCTCTTGGCCAGCTACATTTAGGTCTGCAGCTGATATATCCTTGTCCCTCACACTAGACGCGGTCAGGCAGAGATCGCTGAGGAACACGGATGCCGAGAAAAGGAAGCGTGATGATGACAACTCACGACGGTCAGACAAGAAGCACAGGGGAAATAATGATCACAAGAAGGGGTCTGGATCTAAAAAGGATGGGCATCAATCTGGAGATAAACCCAAGTGTAAGGTTTGTCAGAAGCACCATTTTGGGAGGTGCAGACTCGAATCGAAATCCCAGTCTTAGCCAAGGGCATGCGGGATTTGCAAGTCTCCCGAGCACAAGACCCTGGATTGTAAAAAGTTGAAAGATGCTACGTGCTATAGCTGCAATGAAAAAGGGCATATCAAGTCCAACTGCCCGAAACTTGCAAAGAAGACTGAGGATGGGAAGAAGACCAATGCAAGGGTCTTCCGCATCGATGCGAAGGAAGTTGTTCAGGACGATAACGTGATCACAGGTACCTTCCTCATAAATGATGTTTATGCAAGAGTGCTATTTGATTCAGGGGCTGATAAGTCGTTCATAGATAATAAGTTTTGTAAATTGCTGAATTTACCTGTTAAAACACTAAGTGTGAAATATGAGGTGGAATTAGCAGACGGTACCATAGAAACCGCCTCAACTGTGTTAGATGGATGTTACATATCCATTAAGAACCACTCTTTTCCTTTGTCCCTACTTCCTTTGAAGTTAGCTGGTTTTGACATCGTTTTAGGCATGGACTGGTTATCTCATAACCAGGCCCAGATCGTTTGCAATAAGAAGCAAGTGGTGATCAAGACTTCGTCTGGTGTGTCACTTACCATTCAGGGAGATACCCAGTATGGACTGCCTGAGCAAGTGTCTATGCTCAAGGCCTCTAGGTGTCTGAAGAAGGGTTGTGTCATCTACATGGCGCAAGTGACTATTGATGAACCGAAGCCCAAGATTGAGGAGATCCCCGTCATTTCTGAATACCCTGAAGTTTTCCCTGAAGAACTACCTGGTTTACCACCAGATGGGCAAGTAGAATTCAGAATTGACATCATCCCTGGAGCAGCACCTGTTGCTAGGGCACCTTATAGGTTGGCACCAACAGATATGAAGGAATTGAGAACACAACTAGACGAATTGCTAGCCAAAGGTTTCATTAGACCTAGTTCGTCTCCTTGGGGAGCGCCGATCTTGTTTGTCAAGAAGAAGGATGGATCGATGCATCTGTGTATCGATTACCGTGAGCTTAATAAGGTCACTATCAAGAATAGGTATCCTTTGCCCAGAATCGACGACCTGTTCGATCAATTGCAAGGGGTAAGCTACTTTTCTAAGATCGATTGAGGTCAGGCTATCATCAATTGAAGGTTAAAGATGAAGACGTACACAAGACTGCATTTAGGACTCGTTATGGTCATTACGAGTTCCTAGTGATGCCTTTTGGGCTCACTAATGCACCTGCCGCATTCATGGATCTCATGAACCATGTCTGCAAACCGTACTTGGACAAATTTGTTATCGACTTCATTGACGACATTCTGATTTATTCAAAGAATCAGGCCGACCATGAGAAACATCTTCGATGTATTCTTTCACTACTTCAGCAGGAGAAGCTCTACGCCAAATTCTCTAAGTGTGAATTTTGGCTTCGAGAAGTCCAATTCCTTGGACATGTGGTTAGTGAACACGGAATCCAAGTAGATCCCGCTAAGGTTGAAGCTGTCATGAATTGGCAAGAGCCGAAGACGCCCACAGAAATTCGCAGTTTCTTGGGATTGGCAGGATACTACAGGCGCTTTATTGAAAATTTTTCAAGGATTGCTGCACCCCTAACTTCTTTGACTGGGAAGAATATTAAGTTCAACTGGGGACCAAAGCAACAAGAATCCTTTGATATCCTTAAGCAGAAGCTAAGCAATGCACCTGTGTTGACATTGCCTGATGGGATAGAAGAGTTTGTGGTATACTGTGATGCATCACACACCGGTATGGGATGTGTGCTTATGCAGAAAGGCAAAGTTATTGCCTATGCTTCGCGTCAGTTAAAGGTGCATGAAAAGAATTACACCACCCATGACTTGGAGTTAGGTGCCGTTGTATTTGCACTGAAACTTTGGAGGCACTACTTGTATGGTATCAAGTGTGTGATCTATTCTGATCACAAGAGCCTCCAGCACTTGTTTAACCAAAAGGACTTGAACATGAGGCAACGGCGTTGGATGGAAACTTTGAACGATTATGATTGTGAAATCAGATACCATCCTGGCAAGGCAAATGTAGTCGCCGATGCCTTAAGTCGAAAGGAAAGAGTGAAGCCTATAAGGATCAATGCCAAGAGCATTGAGATAAAGAATGGTTTGAATGAAAGGTTGTTAGCTGCACAGAAGGAAGCTGTGTTGGAAGCTAACTATCCTAACGAAAAGCTAGGGGTAACGGAAGAACAGTTATCCTATGGCAAGGACGGAATCCTGAGATTAAATGGACGAATATGGGTTCCAGTTTATGGAGGACTTCGGGATGTTATCCTCCAGGAAGCCCATAGTTCTAAATATTCCGTTCATCCTGGAGCTGATAAGATGTACCAGGATCTAAGGGCAAACTACTGGTGGATAGGTTTGAAGAAATCTGTTGCCACTTTTGTAGCTAAATGTTTTACGTGTGCACAAGTCAAAGCTGAACATCAAAAGCCGTCAGGTTTGCTACAACAGCCTGAACTTCCCACCTGGAAGTGGGAAATGGTGACAATGGATTTCATCACCAAGTTACCTAAGACAAGGAAAGGAAATGATACTATATGGGTAATAGTAGATAGACTGACTAAGTCTGCACATTTCCTACCCATTAAGGAGACCTATAGCTCCGACATGCTAGCCCAATTGTACGTAGATAAGATTGTATCTCTGCATGGCGTACCAGTGTCTATTATCTCTGAAAGAGATACTAGATACACGTCACATTTTTGGAAGAGTTTCCAACAATCTCTGGGCACGTGCTTAAATTTTAGTATGGCTTAACATCCTCAGATGGACGGCCAGAGTGAGCGTACAATCCAAACATTGGAAGACATGCTTCGTGCATGCGTGATTGACTTAGGTGGTAGTTGGGATAACCACCTGCCATTAATCGACTTCTCATATAACAATAGCTACCATTCGAGCATTAAAGCCGCGCCTTTCGAGGCCTTGTACGGTAGAAAGTGCAGAACTCCCGTTTGTTGGGCAGAAGTTGGAGATGTCCAACTGACAGGACCTGAAATAGTCTTTGAAACGACGGACAAGATTGTCCAGATTCGTGATCGCCTGAAAGCTGCCAGGGATAGGCAGAAAAGCTACGCAGATTTAAAGCGTAAACCTCTGAAATTCGAGGTAGGTGACAAAGTGTTGCTTAAAGTATCACCCTGGAAAGGGGTAATGCGATTTGGAAAGAAAGGCAAGTTAAGCCCAAGGTACATAGGACCATTCGAGATCATCGAATGTGTCGGATCAGTTGCTTATAAGTTAAATTTGCCTGAAAAGCTCAGTAGAATTCACAATGTATTCCACATCTGCAATCTGAAGAAGTGTTTCACTGATGAATCACTAGTCATACCACATACAGATGTGCACATTGAAGAGAGCTTGAAGTTTGTTGAAAAACCTGTGTCGATCGAGGATCGACAGGTTAAGAAGCTTTGAAGGAAGCATGTGCCAATAGTAAAGGTTAAATGGGATGCCCGTAGAGGTCCCGAGTACACGTGGGAGGCAGAGTCCACAATGAAAGAAAAGTACCCTCATTTGTTTCAGTAAATCTCGAGGTCGAGATTCCTTTTAAGGGGGTGAGGATGTAACACCTCGAAAATTCACGTCCTATAATTTATTGACACGTGTCATAAGCTTGAACGTGTGAAAGAATACTCTAGAGGGACTAAAGTTGACAAACATGGAAAGTATGTGAATATAAGGGTTCAAAATATCAACAATGGATAAATATACTTTACAATAACCCTACATGATGCTTATACCCTTAAACGAATGAATCATGGATCATACGAAGCTAATTGTGAAAGAAACTGAGAGATTACAAACTACAGGGGTTAAATGTGTCAACATGTTTAAGGTATACCTCTGAGTGACCTTCTAGCAAACCTGAAGCTTTGTAACGATTAATTATGCTCACAAGAGTGCTCGATAAAAATTTCACCAAGTTTCGTTATCGTATGAGAAAGTTATGATAAAAGTTATACAAGAGGGGTTAAAGCGTCATCGTTGAAAATTATGACTTTTCGGGTAAACATAAAGTGACCAAGGACTTAACAAAGAGGGTGTAAGTCTTGAAGCCCTTATAAGTCAATTTGAAAGGCTCATAATGCAAGAAATAAAGGTGGAATGACCTTTCGAAGGACCAAGAGCCAAAGATGCAATAACTGAAAACTTTTTAACCTGACACCAGGCCTCAGGCGGGCCGCGTAAGGCTTGCCAGAGCCTTACGCGGGCCGCGTGCGACTCCCAGATACAGAAATTGCTGACAGCTACCTGTTCAGCCTTGTAACCGACTTAGAAAGATATTTTCCACTTGACCCCTACTGATTTTTAGGCTTAGGAGCACTTGTAAATGATCTGGGAACAATGCTAGACTTGTGTGGCATGATCATGAGCAACCTAAAGCACTATATAAGTCCCACAATGTTTGCAACATTCTTGCATTCATTTCCATCTGCATTTTTGAAGACTTCTGGAGTTCAAAAGCAGACCCAAGTCATCCCTAGTCGAAATTAGTACTTTGGTAAGTATCTTCAACCTTCCTTAATTGAGTTTTACTTAGTTATTAGCTTAAAAGTCAAACCGTCGTAATTAACGTTTGACTTAGCGATTAATCATTAATGGTCCAGTGATTAGTCGAATTGAAGGTAGTTATAAGTTGGTAATTATGTGGGCAATAAACCCTTAAAAGGGCACCCTCTGATTCCCACTCTAACTAGGACTTTTGTCGGGTCAAAGTTGTTTATAAAAAGTCAACAGGATCCTAATTTTCGAATTAAAACATAATTAACATTGTAGGTAACGTATAACCTGTTTTATCACTCTTATAACTTAGTAATAAATGTAAGAACATGTCTAAGCATGTTCGACCCAACAATTACCGGTTCGGAACCGAAAGTCGCAAAACTTTTACTTTTGCTTTGCCTTCAGTTCTGACCCGATTTAGTATGAATTAACAATGCCTTAGAGCTTCATTAGGACCGGGTTACATGTTAGTGTAACCCTCTGTGATTGATTCGTTAATGGTCCGATTCGTTTATACGTTTCCGTTAATTGCCTAAAGTTGACCATAATGCCCTTTTAACCATAAAACGAGAATTTTCGAAATGTGAAAGGACAATAATCTTTGTTACTGATTATTAAACATGTCCCTAAAATTTCACATCAATCGGAGGTCTAGATTAGGAGTTATGCTCAATGGCGTAATTAGAACGCTTTTATTAATTAAACGGCGTCATTAGCATAAAGCCTATCTAAACCCGATTTTTGACATCAAACCTTTTACCCACTGATATAATATAATATTTTGGGATTTTTGAAGATTTTTAATTATTTTTAACCTGATCATAACCCAAGGTTATGGCCTTGATTCGGTAAATACCGAATATACCCTTTTTGCGTATAAAATGAGTTTTACATAGTATTTTGACACCAATCCAATTGATACTGATTTCATATAATAAATGTAGTATTTTGAACTATATAACCTGATCAGAAAACTCAGATTCCCGGTTTAACCCGGAAATCGCTTAAAACGGCTTTTTACACGTATTAAACACCTAGTATGGGTTTAAAACCATTTTGTCATGTAAGACTTATCACCAACTGATATGACCTATTAAATTAAGTCGTTCTACTGATTAATTCAGAACCGTATCTCAGAAGTATAATTAATCTCTTTTATAAATCTTTAAAATGACCAAAATACCCCTACGGGGCTTAAATTGAGATTAAACTCGTTTTGGGCATAATGGAAGGTATCATACTGATATCACAACATATTTAAGGCATATTAACTTAAGAAACCTGTTTGTGACTCATTCGGTTACCCGTTATGCGTTATTCGCATTCGGTTCGGTTTATGTAACTAGTTTGCATAAATTAGCCGAAACGGGTCAAACCTTATCATTTTTATCTCAAAATCCAGAATGTGTTTAGTTTACCCATATTATACAAGTCTTCAAACTTTTCGGGTCTAAATCACATTCTATTCCGGTCTTCGCTTAATCATGCGTTCGAACCGTATTTTTCCTTTCAAACTAACCGGTCTTAGCTTAGGCTTAATGAAAGACCCGTTAGGATTCTAATAGGTTATTATAAACCTTTGTTCCAGAATAGGAGACCCGGTAAAAGCTACGTGCACTTGCTTGTTGTGAATATTACTTGCAAAGGTAAATACTTTTAACTTATTTTCCCTATACGGGCTTGGGGTATGGTATATAAAATACCGCTTGGTCGGGCATTGAATCTTTAATCGAATAGAGGTTAAACCATTGATATGCTCCGTTTGGAAATGTTTTGTTTGCTTAAAGCCTTTGGGGGGTTAATGACCATGTCCCGGATATCCTTGGCATCATTTTACGAAATGGCCACGACCTAAGCACGGGGTGTAGGCGTACACCCGTCAGTGCCAAAACAAATAATGTGGTGTGTCTATTGATCTTTAACCCGGCACAAACCGGGCTACTGAACGCATAAGAAACATGTAATTCTTTTACAAGATTATATTCAAATAATTATCCCAAGTTATAAAAAGTTTGTGCCACGTGCATTCAAATCAATTTTATTAAACCTTTTAAAAATGAGTCAGTTGATTGTATTTACCAGTGTAAACTGACGTATTTTCCCAAAAAGGTTAAGTGCAGGTACTACTCGTAATAGGCTGGCTTTCTCCTAGCATCCACAATAAGTCTCGCAAGCTTGGATGACATAAGACTGTTGAACAATGTTTCCTCTTTATTTTGATCCACATGTGGATTATTTTCAACTATTTGTGATACTTGATATTACAATTTTATTTGGTTGAAATGAATCTATCTTTTGCTTCCGCTGTGCATTTAAATATTATGTTATTTGACTATAATGACATCAACTACGTCACGATACTCCTCCACCGGGCCCACCGGTAAAACGTGGAAATATCGGGGTGTGACACACATAAATCTCAACCTGTGCGGACATGTTTAAATCAGCTAAGTGCGAACAATATCAACAACATTAAGTGCAGACCACATCAACAACATCAAGTGCGGACCCTATCCAATTTCACTAAGTGTGGACATTGTTATATACACCAAGTGCGGACAACATAATACATCCTATATGCGGACTAAGTTAGTTTTATAAGTGCGGATCTTTCAAGTTTATTACAAATGCGGGCATATCAGACTTTAACAAATACGGACACTTTGTGACTTCACAAAGTCTGATAATCCGGGATTTCATTCTTCAAGGTTTCCACGAACAAGAACCCCCGGATGCACAGAAATCAACAATGTCAGGAATCAAATCAATCATTCTAACAATGTTATCATACCACAAACATCAACCAATCATTACAAAATCATTCAGTTTAAACAATTATGTATTCATTGGTATAATCAATCACACACAATCAATTGTTTGGATCATCTAGGGTTTGTATGAATCAAAAGAACAAGATTAACAACGTATCATATAATCATAAACACTTACCTTTGACTAAATCTAGATAGATTGAAGATCAAGGATTGATGCGTGTGAACTTGTGTAGCCAAGAATGTTTGTAGAAGGATTAGAGGTGGTTAGAGAGTAATAAAAATGTTGTACAAAGAAGTTACAGGGAGTTTAGGGTTTTGAGTGGTTATAAGAGTTTTACAATTATTCTAAACACCCCCCTTAATTACCCAACTTTCACACCAAGGCCCTAATTCATGCAATACACATTTACAACACATAATTCACATTAATCATGTAAACCGTCCGGTTATAATTATTCGTGTTAGTCACCAACGTTCGAGAGTTATCATGTGCGTGTTCCGGTAATTCCCCGAATTACCAACGTAGACTCATTTAACTAACCCTAGTTAAATGCAGTGTCATGAATGTATGATTAAATTAACCGTGGTTAGGTTAAAGTAGTAAGCTGAAGTTACGGGTTGTCACATGGTAGGCAAGGATAAAGCCTCATATTTTTTTAATTAAGTTTATTCTTATTCTTTAAAAAACCAAATAATTAAATTAAAAATATATTTTAATTAATTATGACAATAAAATTATATAAAATTAAAAGATATACGCAAATAACATAATTAAAAAGCTGAAATATAAGACTTTAAAAAAACATTACCAACTAAGACTATATTTTTCCCTAATTTGGTTTTCCGCATCCTTGTACATTTGTTTTTCTAGTATGGTAATATAATCGATATTCATACCGAGGAACTTCAAATATTATTGTTTTTATTTTGCCATTTCTTTCACCCTTTTCATATTTAATTCTTCTTGAAATAGCGTACGTATACTCCTTTTTTCCTTGAACTTTTCTTGTTGAATATTGGTAAACCTACCAATACACTTTCAAACGAAATTACAACGATCATTATTTTGACGCTCAAGGACAGCGTCAAACCGTTTTTGGAGAAAACCGGCTGGCTCGTAAAACTGTAAGACCCTTACTTAATTTTACTAAAAAATTATAAAAGATTTGCAATTATATATTCAAAATGCAAGTACAAGACCATACGTCATTGTTTGTTAATTAAAAATTTCATCAATTTTCAAAAGGATCATTACATGTTAACGATGTTCGGTTTGACAAACAACTAAACAAAATGTGGAAGCTTGATCTTTGATTGTGTTCGGCTCTTCGTTATTCATGATCTTCATCCGTGACTTCAAAACCACTACCTAAATTTCATAAATCATCAAATATGTTAGTTATACGGAGTTTATAACGTAACAAATTAAACCCAAGTGCCCAAAACAACAAAAATCAAGTTTTATAAATAAGCCCGCCGTAAGGTACGGCTGGATGGCCGTAGCTTACGGCCAAACAAACACAAGAAGGCAGCAAGTGCCTGCCGTAGCCTACGGCCGGCAGCCGTAGGTTACAACACAGAGCTGCTGAAAATTCCATTTTTGCCCTTTTTCAGCAAAAACTCTATAACCTCTCAAGTAATCATCCGTTCACTTGAAACTTGTTTTTAATTGACCGTAAAACATTTGTCTACGTGATTTATCCAAAATCCTTAACCCGGGTTCTTAACTTTTACGAATTACGCCACCATTACACGGTTCATGCGAATAATTATTCGACCAGTTTCACCTCATTAAACATTTAAACTATATTACCCACACTTTACGGTAAAGATTAATTCCTTACTACCTTACCCATTACCCAGGCTTACCAAACTTGCATTTCACGCTCCCGTTACCCGGTTTACGTTCGCACTAGTTTGACCCATTTGGCTAAATTTGGCCAAACTTAAATTTTGATCTTATTTACCTTAAGGAATTACATTCTCTATATTTTGACCCAACCTTTGGGGTTTACCGTTTTATAATCCGCGTTCCCGTTACTCGGTTTACGCTATTATATCCCGCGTTCCCGTTTTCTCGGTTTACGCTATTCGATCCGTTTAGTTCGTTCGTGTGAAATCCATCACTTATGATAAACCAAACTCATTTTTCTTTTATTCGACCCGTTTGATTTGTTCGTGTTAAATCCAATGTTGTAGAAAGCGCTAGGCGCTAGTCGGGCGGTGAGGTACCGCCTAGGGATTAATCGGGATCAATAGGGATTAATCGGGATTAATCGGAATGAACTTTATATGTATAATTTTATGAATTTATATACCTATACCATTAATTTTATATTTTTCATATATAAATTCACAAGTATGAGGACTAAATATAAACTAATAAAGATGGAGGGGGGTTATATGTTAAAATATCCAAACTTAAATAACCCTAATCATCCCCCACTTCATCAAACGCCGTTTTCCTCTGCTCCCCATCTCTTCTTCTTCATCAGACATCAAATACAAAAAGCAAAACACAAACCCTAACCCCCAAATTCCCTTCATCTAAACAATTATTTGTGACCTTGTTCAAAATCGACCATCTCTTTCATTATACGACCGTTCTTCACTACGCCGCTCTTCCCTCCTCGTCACATGGCGCACAAGAAAGAAACCCTAGCCCCAATTTTGGTTCAATTTTGGTTCCAAACAAGGTAAGAACTCATTCCACTAGATCGATTTCGTCCAATTTTGACCGATTAAGTCCGATTTTTGACCGATTTTCTTTGATTTTGACCGATTTTGACCACTGCCGCCTAGATTGACCGATTTGCCAAAATCCAGGCGGCAGTCTTCCGATGAGCGTTTAATCGCCGCCTAGGCGGCGCCTAGGCGCGATTTCTGCAACATTGGTTAAATCCATCACTTGTGAACAAACCAACTTATCATTGCTCTTTTATTTAACCCGTTTGATTCGTTCGTGTGAAATCCATCACTTATGAACAAACCAACTTATCATTATTCTTAATTGTCCATTTGGTTCATTCGTATGAAATCCAACACTTATGAATGAACCGAATTTCATGAGTATCACTTCCTCATTCATCATACGCTAATAACAAAATATTTAACGAAATACTACGAAGCATAAAGCCACATACCTTAAAGCTTTCCTTTCAATCGCACGTCCTCCCTGGCTTGTCCACTTGATGCTTCACCCAAATTGCCTATAGAGTTCATTCCGATTTATCATTTAGAACTCATAGTACAGCTTATGACACGTATCTTGTCAAAATCTCAATTACAAGATCCATATCATGATTCTTTCATAATTTCCACAATTCATATTCACTTAGACATTACATCAAACACCTTGTGGGCATGAATCTTACACTACTTCAATCATGTCTATGATTCAACTCTTAGCCATGTATTCACATCTTATTAAGCCATTATATCTAGTATGTTCAACTAACATCGAGAATTTAACAAAAAAACATCAAATGCATCAAATTCATCATCTAAATTTATGTGTTCTACTCATAAACCATAACCCTCTTGCATACTTAGGGTAATTCATCCAAACCCCCAAATCATAGCATTTGATTTACAAGATTTACTTAGGGTTTGTTCCTAAGCTTATATTTACCCCGAATCTTAACCCAATTTTCAGAATTTCATACATAGATTGCAACCATGGGAATTCGTCGACATTCATAATTTCACCAAATTACAATTCTTAACATACCTTATGATTAGATGATGTAGAACACTCAAAATCACTAAACATGCATTCAGAATTCTTCAAATTTTAGTTGAATTAGGGAATTGCTTGATGACTTTGATGAACACAAGCTCACCCCCAATTTCTCTATCTCTGTACACGCACACATACACATCTATGTGTGTGTGTTAAATTTCATTTTATTATTTTTTGTTTCCATTTAACGCACTTTGGTCCCCCAAGTTTATTTCACTTAACAATAGATGATTTACCTCTCATTATTTTTTTTACTAAATACTAACTATGTTATTTATCCCTAGTTATTTTACTTTAATTAATAATTAAAACGTATTCTTATCCGTATATCTTGATATTTTTGGGGTGTTACAAAAACCCCCTGACTTGCTTTCCAGAAGAAACTCGGTGACACCAAGATATGAACTCGGGTCTCCCCTCTGGGGATACACGAAGTGCCACTAGCACCACTACATAACTATACACAAGATTTCAGAGATGCTATCAAATTGATTAATCTGCACGTATCTTTGCATTCTGTGAAATGATATTCTATATTAATATGTTTGAGTATCAAGTACGAGACAACGCTTAGGCTTGTCATTTATTTGTAAATATGATAAAGGTGTTTATATTCTTTGCAAAATCCTGCAATATAATAATGTAAAATCGACTTTTGGTGATCTTTTTTTTGTGTTTTGTGAAAATGGAAATTCCGTTTGAAGATAGGAAAAGATTATAACAACAAGAAAAAACATTTGGGGCCGTATACTTTTTTATAATTATCTCTTACTTTTTTAATGAAATTTGAAAGCACTGATGTAAAATTCCTTTTCCATCTCTCTCTCTCTCTATATATATGATACTAGTTTAAATTATATATTTATATATAGTTAGCTAACTTAAGGGATAGCGGCGCAGCTTTTTGTTCGTTTACCAACTAACTATCTCTATGTAAATTCATAAATACTATGAATGAAAGATTGAAATTGTATTTTTTATAAAAATGAAAAGGACAAGAATCCTCTAATTTTTATATTGAATTATATAAGTCGACATTTATATTAACAAAATTCATATATTTAGACATTTAGACTTTCTGGTTTGTGCATAATTGGTGCATTTGTGAAACATATGTCCATTTGTAATATTGTTAACTCATAAAAAATTGTGTATCTAAACAATAGTCATATTTGTATTTCGTGTGTATTTGAGATATACAAATATAAACTTATGAGATATAATTATGTGTACTCACATGTGAATATGGGAATTTATTAATGGATATAAAAGTGTCATCATCTATATTTGTGCACTAATAATTTTATCACAAACTTGCCACCAATCAATCTATCCTTTATGCCAACACGGCCAGCTTATCATTAGTTTCGAATTATTCATTACCAGTTTAATTTTTACAATTTGTTTACATAAAGAAAAATGTATTAAAAGATCTTGTAAGTGAATCTCAAAAAGCAACCCCTTAGATTAAATTTCTAATGCATATAAATTGCGACCTTTGAAGAATGATGAATACTACCATTAGCTATGAGTATTTTAGAATGGTCAAATTAGTACCTTTGAAGAGTGAGAAATACTACCATTAGCTATGAGTATTTTAGAATGGTCAAATTGGTATCGTGATGTAGCATCCAAGTTAGTTGTGCCAAGATATTACCAGTTTTGCCCCTAATGGGTTGTCAATCTAGAAACTTACAGTGTTGTTTTCACCCGACGAATTGCTTGCCCAGACAGAACGCGCCCCAATAGAGAAGGTTTCCAACCCCCCCTATATCACAATGTAATATCCCAAGTTAGTCATGCCAAAATATATCTGTTTTGCCCATGATGGATTGCTCATTCAAGTTCTCACGGTTTTGTTTTCACTCGATAAATTGCTTGTCCAGATAGAACGCGCCCCGGTAGAGAAGGTTTCCGAACACCCCCCACCCCCTCTATAAGGCAGACTTCGTTTTCCCCCTCAACCAATGTGGAGTGACTAATCATCTTCATCACACATCTATGGATACAAACAGTTACAAATGGTATCATAGCCAGGGGTCAAGCTGTTGTGCCAGCGGAATGTTGGCCCCCAAAGGGGGAGGGGTAGATATTTGAGTCTTACATCAGTTGAGGAGGAAAACGAAGTCTTCCATATAACAGGAGTGGAAACCATGCCTATGTGAGCGATTCGTCGGGTGAAAAAAAAAAACTATGAATTCCCGGAAGGACAATCCATCGGAGGCAAAGCAGACAGTATTCGGGCACGGAAAACTTGGGATGTTACACATAGATGCATAGCTCTTAGGGTATCATAGCTATAGAACCCGCAACGCATGCTTAAAGGACGTCAGATGGGACATGTGTCAAGAGCGAAACATTGCTACGGGTTCTCAAGTAGGTCGTAGGTTTTTCTTAATAATTTGACTCTACTGTGCTAAGTACAACGTTATATCCTTAACATTGCATATGTTTTTTTGGTGTTTACATGTTATGTTTTTCTCCATTGTGTCGAAATATTTTTTTTAGGTCCTTTAAATATATTGCAAGGTGAAAAAAAGCCGACATATAACTTTAAACCCAATATTAGGCCTTGGGGTGTACATACCACATGAGGTAAATGTTACATGGCACATTAACCGGCGTTGCGTACCACTCCCTTCTTGTGTTAAGAGGCGTTAAAAGGGTTATATATTAACCGGATGTTAAGAGATTGAATTAGTTTTCTTTCCTTTTTTTAAGTGAAATGACGAAAAGTTGATGATGTAGCACCTAGGCGAAGTTTAGGAGAGTTAAAGTATATATATCCCAAGACCTTGTAGAAGTAATTTAGAAACTCAAATATATGCATAAATACTTAACTAACTACTCATAAATGATAAGTAATTAGTTTAATTGTGAACCCAAATACTCATGTCTCATGAAGTATAAATAGTGATCATAGTGGAGTCATACATATCTAGTTACTTAGAAAAATGATTTGATAATTGACTTATATATAGGTTAGAGGAAAGAATAAAACATAACAAAATTACAAAAAAAAATATGACATAAATCATTTTCTTCACGTGAATAACAATTAAATTATTACACTTTTCATCTTGAAGCAAAAAACTTGCCAAACCTGCTAGCTATATAAATATAAGCTTCAAATCTATATTGTATTTTTATATTATCTAAACAATCAAAAGAATTGAATGTATCAATATATAGATTTTTTTTCTACATCAATCTAATCCACTCCTAATTTTACACCATTCTTCACTTCAAGACTCGAACCCTCAACCTCTTGCAAAGGGCACTCAATTACACACTTGGATACCGTTATGCCATAGTCCCTTTGGGTTAATTACCGACGCCGGGGCTGGGGACCGAACGGAGAATCCGGTCGACAGCGATGAGGTGGCGGGCGATGAGCTTCTCGTTGGTGATCGAAGCATGACCTTTTTTGCTCGGAGTAGAAGCCGGCACGGTGCCCTTTGGAAGGGCATTTAGGTATAAACTCATTTCCACCAGAGAAGCCTCCTTTTTGGTGTCGGAATCCGGTGTGTTTATGAGTCTCCGGCCGTTTGCCGGATATGTGAATATAACTAGTAGCATGAAGAGTGCAAGACATGCGCTTCGAGCCATTCTAGAGAGAGAAAGAAAATTCTATGAGGGAGATTATGGAGACTTTGAAGATGAAGGAAGACCTAATATTTATACTGAAATATATGGACTCTAGCTATATCTCTCTCTATACGTGTGTGTGAGAGAGAGAGAGAGAGAGATGTGACCACGTGTTGGTTCAGTTCTGTTTAAACATGAGGGAAAACATTAAAACATACCTGTTACAGCAGACAGTGCGTTGGAGAATCCAGTAATGGAGTTCGACATGCTTGTCATCGTGATCTGGTTCCTCCTTAGGGTGCTGACTGATGATGGGGACTTAGAAAAAACCGACAAGGGAATCGGTATAGGAGAGGAGGTCGATAATGATGATGTTATGCTTATGGGTTTTTTGTCTAACTGTCTAACCCCTCAACCTCTACATAAGACTCCTTTATATAAGCACCCAGGAGGAAACCTAATTAATTATTAAGGGTAATATGGTCCATCAACAATTACCAACTAATTATTTAATAGGTTATTATATATTTTGATCTATATTATGTAAATGATTATAATGGCTATAGATTAAATATTAATACATAATATATTTAATCTTACATTCTCCCACTTAGCCGAGTAATCATTTACTATGAGTATTAGATAAGCCTGATCAGGAGTTAACACTCATTTTAGCCTTAAACAAGTACTATAGCAGAAAAATACAGCCGTTGAATCATTATGCGACTCAGGACCCCCATTAATCATACTATAGCCTTAATTTAAAACCTAATCGTTATGATCAAAATACGCATAAGCCCTTTGTTTGATTTGTAACTTTATTTGTCTATATGCCATTATACCGGTTGAACATATTCTAAGAGACATACAAAATCAAACTGAGGAAATTTCATTAATCATAAAACATAAGCTAGTACAATATGCTTAAATAAGGTCTTTACTAAATCCCATATTTCGAACATGTTCTTCGTAAACCTTAGGAGGGAGACCTTTAGTCATCGGATCCGCAAGCATATCTTTAGTACTAATATACTCGATACAAAGATTATTTTCCTCAACTCGTTCACGTACGAACAGATATTTTGCATCGAGATATAAACCAGCTCCAGTCGAACTGTTACTGTTCGAGAAACTAACGGAAGCTGAATTATCACAGTAAAGCTTCAATGGTCTAGAAATGGAATTAACGATTTTGAGTCCAGTGATCAGATTTCTAAGCAACATTCCATGACAGGTTGCATTATAAACAGCAATGTACTCTGCCATCATTGTGGAAGTTGTGGTCAACTGTTGTTTATGACTCTTCCATGAGATAGGGCCGCCTGCTAACATAAATATATAGCCCGAAGTGGATTTCTTGTCATCTTTGCACTTTGCAAAGTCAGAATCAGAATAGCCCACCACTTCTAAATGATCACTTCTTCTATAAGTCAGTTTATAGTCTTTCGTCCCTTGCAGATATCGAAGTACCTTCTTAGCTGCTTTCCAGTGATCTAGGCCAGGATTAGTCTGATAACGGCCTAGCATTCCAGCAATATAAGCGATATCTGGGCGAGTACAGACTTGAGCATACATCAAGCTCCCGACTACTGACGCGTAAGGTATCTGGCTCATTTGCTCCTTCTCAACCTCTGTTGTCGGACACTGGAAAGAACCGAAAACATCTCCTTTAACTACTGGAGCGACGGAGGGTTTGCACTGTTGCATGTTGTAACGTGTAAGGACACGATCTATGTAAGCCTTTTGGGACAATCCTAAGATCTCTTTGTATCTATCTCGGTGAATTTCGATGCCAATGACGTAAGAAGCATCTCCGAGATCCTTCATGTCGAAGTTATGCGAGAGTAACCGCTTCGACTCCTGCAACATGTCTAAACTATTACTTGCCAATAGAATATCATCTACGTAAAGGACAAGTATAGTAAAGTTGCTCCCACTCATCTTGAGGTAGGTGCATTGATCCACTTGATTCTTCATAAAACCTTGTTTCTTCATGACTTCATCAAACTTGAGGTACCATTGACGTGATGCTTGTTTTAACCCATAAATGGATTTCTTTAACTTACAGACTAGATGCTCCTGACCTTCAGGTTTAAAGCCTTCAGGTTGTTTCATGTAAACATCTTCGTCCAAATCTCCGTTAAGGAAAGCGGTTTTAACGTCCATCTGATGCAGCTCTAAATCAAAATGAGCTACTAGGGCCATGACGATCCTTAATGAATCTTTACGAGAGACAGGTGAAAACGTCTCTTGATAATCAATTCCCTCATTCTGAGTGTAGCCCTTTTGCAACCAATCTTGCTTTGTAGCGTTCAACGTTCCCATTCGGATCCAGTTTTGTTTTGAATACCCATTTACATCCTACGGGTTTGGCTCCGTTGGGTAATTCTACCAAATCCCAAACGTCATTTTTCTTCATGGATTCAAGCTCATCAAACATCGCTTGATTCCATTCAGAAGACTGATCACTGCTAATGGCTTCATTGTAAGAGATAGGATCATTGAGCTTTCCGGGATCCATTTCAGTCAGGTAGGTAACATAATCATCCCAATTAGTAGACCTTCTTTGCCTAGATGACCTCCTGAGTGGATTATCGGGTTCAGCGTTGTCTTGGTTATGAGCGTTTGATGTGCCTTCGTCATGAGGTATAATAGGTTCTGATTGTAGAGGTAAATTTGGAGTTGGTGCAGTAGCTTCAGGTACAGTAGTTGCATTGGGTACAAGAGGAGTAATCGGAGTAATGGTAAGCGACGAGTCTCTCCCCCCCGCGTCTTGTACTTCTTGAAATTCTTCATAAGGGTTGGTACTGCTCCCACTGACCTTGAAATCCTCCAGGAACGCGGCACGCTTGGTTTCAACAATACGGGTGACATGGGAAGGACAATAGAAACGATAACCCTTTGAATTCTCAGGATACCCGATAAAGAAACAGGTAACTGTCTTAGGGTCAAGTTTCCTTAGGAAAGGATTGTAAAGTTTTGCTTCAGCAATGCAGCCCCATACTTTCATATATTTAAGACTCGGTTTCCTTCCTGTCCAAAGTTCATAAGGAGTTTTAGGGACAGACTTAGAAGGAACTCTATTGAGTATATGAACAGCTGCTTTTAACGCTTCAGTCCAGAGGAATAATGGTAAATTAGTGTTGGCTAACATACTGCGCACCATGTTCATAAGGGTACGGTTTCTTCTTTCAGCGACACCGTTCTGCTGAGGTGTACCAGGCATGGTGTATTGGTTCACAATCCCCTGGCCCTTACAAAACTCATAAAATGGACCAGGAGCTTGACCCACATCAGTATGTCTTCCATAATATTCACCGCCTCTATCTGATCTCACAACTTTAATCTGACGATCTAATTGCTTTTCAACTTCAGCCTTATAATCTTTAAAAGTTGTTAGAGATTCAGATTTCTCCTTTATTAGATACAAGTACATGTAACGAGAATAATCATCAATAAAAGTGATAAATGAAGTATGTCCTGTTATGCCAGCGATTTGGTAGGGACCACTAATGTCAGTATGAATGAGTTCTAATAAATTAGAGCTCCTAGTGGCACCTTTCTTATTCGCTAATGTCATTTTACCTTTAAGACATTTGACACATGTTCCAAAATCATTTTACCTTTACAAGACGATTTAATCGTTCTTTTGAAATGTGGCCTAAACGCTGATGCCACAACATGGATGAAGTTTCTAAGTCTCGTTTCTCTTCCATCTTTGTGAGTGATTCATTTATGTTATATGACAATAAAGATTTGGAAAAGTTATCTTCTAGTTCTAATCTATAGAGACCACCATCCAGAATACCAGTACCATAAAGAACAGAATCATAAAGGATAGAGAGTTTGCGATGACCATGGGAAACAATAAAACCGTCCATGTCTAACTTTGGTCCTGATACAAGGTTCCGAGTTACCTCAGGAACATATAAGGTATCATAAAGTTTAATACATAAACCAGTTTTCATAACTAATTGTAATGTTCCAATGGCCTTCACTTCTAATTCTCGATCATCCCCAACCTTAAGCGTTCTTTGGTTTCTTTCCAGCTTCTGGATTGAAAGGAATCCCTGAGTTGAATTGGTAACATGAACCATAGAACCAGAATCAAACCACCAAGAATTAGCAGGAACACTTAAATTATAGGACTCAAGTATCATAAAATAATCGTTACCTTTCTTAGCCAGCCACTCCTTAAAATCAGGGCATTCCTTCTGCATGTGTCCTGTCTTTTTACAGAACTTGCAGCGGATACTGCCTAAGGAGTTCTTAGAGCTGGAAGGTGCACTTGTATTAGGATTAGGATTAGGCTTTTGGACTTTTGAAGCATCCTTCCTTTGATGATTGTTCTTCCTCTTCTTAGAGTTGGAGGTAGTGAAGTTGGCAACATCAGTAGAGCGATCCATCCTCATACGCTCTTCCTCCTGTACGCACATGGCGACCAGCTCACTCATCGTCCATTTGTCCTTCTGAGTGTTGTAATTGATCTTGAATGCTTCAAAGGACGAAGGAAGCGAAGTGATGATAAAATGAACTAGGAAACCATCACTGATCTCCATTTCCAGCCCCTTCAGCTTATTGGCCATGTCATTCATCATCATGATGTGCTCGCGAATGCCGCTCCTCCCATCGTACTTAGTTGTCACCAGCTTGAGAATAAGAGTACTAGCGTGTGCTTTAGACGTCCCTTTGAATTGCGCCTCCACATGTTCCAAGTAGGTTTTAGCATCTTCAGAATCAGGAATAGCTCCTCTGATTGCATTGCTGATGGACTGCTTCATAAACATGAGAGACATGCGGTTACACCTAGTCCACTTGTCATGAGTTAACTGCTCAGCAGCAGTACTTTGAGTGGTAAGATCCGCTGGCTTATTCTCTCTTAGAGCATAATCAAAGTCCAGCAGCCCAAGAGTAAGCATGAGAACATCCTTCCATGTAGCAAAGTTATCACCAGTCAAAGGTGGAATCCCGCAATTGGGTGCTGATAGTGGAAATAAGATGAGCAAGTTATGATACTAAGGAAGAAGTCCTAATGTGATCTAAGGGCACATTAAACTAAGGCAGGCATAAATAATGACCATTTTTACATTATGAAGCTGTGATATTGTCTATTACTAACATCAAAATAATAGACTTAGTTAAAAAAATTCTACTTAAACGAAGACAAAACAGCTTTGGCCAGAAATGTAATCATTTAAGCATATGTGCAAAGTGGTTGTAACAAATCAGCTTTGGCCAGAAATTGAAACAATCACTTTAGTTATGCACTTGTTGAGTATGCCATCTATGAATGAATTAAATCAGCTTTGGCCAGAAATTAAGACATTCATGCTTATGATGCACACACAACATAGCTTTCGTAATACTTGAACGATAAGTAGATGTGTCAAGTCAGCTTTGGCCAGAAATGATACATCTAAAGCTCATTCAAGTTAAGCTATTTTGGTTTTGTAAAACATTATCTGATTCTGATTAATTAACTAAGTAATTACAAAACCAATTATTTAATAGCAAACCACCCGTTAGCGCGGATCGAACTGCCAAATTTTATGAACACTCATGATTTCGGATGAAACATGTCTTGGATTCATCCGAAATGACTAATTTCGAATCATTTCGGATTATCCGAAATGGATGACTTCGAATGATTTCTGATGTGTCCAAGATGCGTAAGTCGAGTCATTTCGGATGATTTCGGATGATGATACTTAGTCTGAGATACATCCGAAATGGTCAGTTCTTGATGATCCGTGATGCATTTCGGATGATTTCGGATGGTAATGCTTAGTCCGAGATTCATCCGAAATGATCAATTCTTTGATCATCCGTAATGCTTAGTCCGAGATGCTTAGTCCGAAATGGTTAGTTGTTGATCCGTAATGGGTGCACAATGTTCATCCGGAATGATCAGACAGTTGCTGATCCGTAATGGGTGAACAATGTTCATCCGGAATGATCATCCGTAATGATCATCCGAAATATGTTCTGCAAGCTGTTAAATGCGAAGTCATAACTGAAAATTCGAAAAATTTGGATTGTGATAGAGTTTCCTATTTTATCATTGATCTAATTTTATCACTAATTTCGAAAATCATAATCTGTTTATCCTATTAACAGATTTTGAAAAAAAACTGTTAGATAAAATAAGATCAAAATTAGGAAAACATTCCACAATTCAAAACACATTCCAAAACATAAAGGAAAATTCGAATTTCAACTAAGAACATGATGAACCCTAAATAAAATTACTCAAAAATTCATCCGAAATCTGTTATTATTTTACACATTTAAACATATTTTGAACATTCAGATTTCGGAACAGTAACATAAGAATGATCATGTCATCCGAGATACCATTCCGGATGACAGAAAACGAACAGTAATGATTTCGGATGACCGAAAACGAATTTATTTGTCGTTTTAAAACCTGTTTTCCAGTTTTAATCCAGATTTACGGATAGAAAACAGAACTGACTAATCAACATATGCTCTGATACCACATGTTGGTTCAGTTCTGTTTAAACATGAGGGAAAACATTAAAACATACCTGTTACAGCAGACAGTGCGTTGGAGAATCCAGTAATGGAGTTCGACATGCTTGTCATCGTGATCTGGTTCCTCCTTAGGGTGCTGACTGATGATGGGGACTTAGAAAAAACCGACAAGGGAATCGGTATAGGAGAGGAGGTCGATAATGATGATGTTATGCTTATGGGTTTTTTGTCTAACTGTCTAACCCCTCAACCTCTACATAAGACTCCTTTATATAAGCACCCAGGAGGAAACATAATTAGTTAATAAGGGTAATATGGTCCATCAACAATTACCAACTAATTATTTAATAGGTTATTATATATTTTGATCTATATTATGTAAATGATTATAATGGCTATAGATTAAATATTAATACATAATATATTTAATCTTACCCCCACGAAGTTTGCTGAAACTCAAATGTTTGACTTCGTGTGTCTACATGCAATAGATTTATGAGAAGTCTTAACTGGAAAAATATAATACTTTCTGGTATTGAAAATATAATAGAGAATAGTTATAAAAGAACTTTTTTTTTTGTTTAGGGTCAAAAATATAATAGAGAATACTTCTAATAATTGTTTAGGGTCAATGTTTAATATAAGTAATTTTGGTTATAAATATAAGGTTTTAATAGAGATGTTAGATATGTAAGAAAGTCGAAATGGTCTTATTAATATATGAGTTAGTAAGAATTTACACCTTTAATCAAATGGATCATCATATGAGATTCACACAATTGTAGATAAAATATATTTTAATAATATATGCTAATGAACAATGAACATTACCATAATATAAATTAGCAACATAAAGTTGCTTTATGTTGTTGTACATTATGTATTGGGGGTCTTTCAAAAAATAATTGATTTTTTCATTTTCAACACAAATGTTTTTATCTTTTAAATTTAACCACTTTAATTTTTTAACTTTTTTTTAAACGGTGTATGGATAGGATGTCGCTAATCGGGTTAGTAGTTAGTATCACCAAGTTAGTATTAAAATTCCCCAGTGTCGGGATTTGAACCCAAGACCTCCAAGAGAAGCAAAGCTTCTCACCTCCCCTTGACCACTAGCACAAGAGATCATTGGTATAATACGTTATGATTATACGGTATAAATTTGATTTACTTTATGTTTTGATCCAATCGCAATGCTTATATAGGTTACATTAAGATCGATTGGATAGGTCGAAACACGCGTTTTCATATGGTTAACGCATCACGTAACGTTTGTACTAATCCATTCGATGTTTGCACTGTGGCCGCGACGCAACGCGCGCGGGTGTTTTTGCTAGTTATGATCAAAATACACAAGATAAAAAGACAGAGAATAATTATTTGTCTTTATTGATCATACAAGGTGATGATTTGCATCGTGCACGTATGATTTATATGTTGGGTTCAAGCCTCCGCTAACCTTACGGTTATTGGAATTTGTCACTTTTTTATAAAATTTAAAGTTTATTTTAAGAAAAACGTAATTAATTTTTTTAGAAAGGCAACCTTAATATAAACACACAATCTGTTAACAAATAAATAACTCCGAGAGAAGAACCAAACAATACATGCAAAGGAGTGGGTTATTTTAATCACCTGGTAATAAACTTTAACTTTACTACAATACATAGAACATCACAATTGAGAAACCGAAATAATGGAATCAATAAATGTGTCTTTACTATCACTACGGCATCCAAAAATCTCTTCATCCTGAATTCTTCAAATAAACAAGTTTAGCATGCCAAAACATGTTAATTATGTTAGTACATCAGTAGGTTATGCAAATTATATGTTCATTATAATTTAAAATCAAATTATGCACCTAAAGGGCATTTTAGGCATAATATGGCATAATATATGAACTTGTGTAAAAACTCAAGAACTGATCATGATCAAGTAGTATAATCACAAAGGGTTATCCTACATATAAGTATGGTCATAATGCAACTTAGAATCAATAGCTAAAGTTGCTAATTCGGGTCAGAATCGAAAGTCAAAGCAGAAGTCAAACTGCTCGACTTTCGGTTGCGAACCGACATGTAAACTGGAAATGATGGGCTGAGCATGTTTATACATGTTCTAATATTAATTACCAACTGATATGATGTCAAAAACATGTTTTTAAACATTTACAAGTTCATTTTGTAAGTTTTCCGAAAACTACGTTTTTGACTTTTTATTAAACATAACTTTGACCCGTTATTTGACCAACTTAACATGATTTTCAGGAGGTGCCCTTTTGAGGGATTAACACCTACCTTATTACGATCACGTAGCCACGTTCGATTCGAACAATGGCTGGACCATAATGGTCTAAACCGAAATTCAAAGCAAAAGTCAATTTGCTTGACTTTCGGCTAAATTCTAGCCTATAAAATGAAATGAGTAGAGTAGGAACACTTACTTATGATCCTAGAGAATATTAGAACTCAGAGGGAGGTCCCTTTTGATCAGGAGCAACTCCAAGAAGCAGAGGAGAAGATTAAGATGAAATGAGCAAGTGTAAGTGAAGTACATGCTTGCTATTTATACTAAAAGAGGTGATATAAGATCATGACAGGTGTTGGGGGATGTTGTAGGATGTTAGCAGGTGTCCTAGAGGTGGCAAGAGCTGAGCATGGGTGACAATTTGGTTGAAATGTGGCAAGAGGGCAGAATACTTGGGTAGCAAACAAAATCTACCCAGATACGCTGCTTACGGACCGTATGAGCATCTGGCTAAAGGTTCGTAAGCTAATTAGACGCACACAGATTTTCATATCTTTACGGACCGTAAGGACAGCTGCCTTGCGGTCCGTAACTGTTGCCCAGATATGAAAAATTTTATTTCTTACGGTCCGTAAGCACACAAGGCTTACGGTTTGTAAGTGTTACTCAGAGGCCATAATTTTGGCATGTTAACACATCTGGTCCCTCCACATTCATACTATCACAACTTTACAAAATTAGTCCATCTTGTCCAAATTATTAGGCATATTTGAGAGTTGATTGGACACGTGTCATTATATTATTCGACACAAATTTCCGAGGTTTTACAGTTAAGCATGGAGGTAGGATGATTTCCATCCATTAAACCTCATTGTATGATTTACTAAAGCACAAAGCCATCAACTTAGTTAATGACCCGGTTGGTCATGAATAAGAATAAAACTAACTAACTAGTTTATCAAGTAGCCAAGTAAAAACAACCCAGGCGTGTCATACCCAACATAGCAAATGTTGGAGGCGAGGCGGGGTTATATTACTTTGATTCTGGGAAGCTACTTGGTATTACTCTTAAGTCCTAAAACACCCAAGAGAGCAAGCTAGGTGCGTGCATCCCAAACATGGAAAATGTTCCAGGACGTGACGTAACTTTGTCCCTTTAATGGAAGTTGCTTTGTGACTTAGGGCATGAACATAGTAAATCATCAAGTGAGGTAGTGGAACAAGTTTAGAAAGACAAGGCTTCCATGGTTCACACTTTCACCAAAACACAAGTCTCACCATATTGAAGATGGTGAGCTTGGATGGTCTCAACACTTATAGGTTGTCTAAAACCTTGTCAAAACAGAAAGCTTAAGAGGTTCTTGGACCTCTAAACTCATGAGAATCAACCCTATCCAAGCCCCTTAACCATAGGTTTGGTTAGAAACAATATAGGTGCAAGATTCTTACAAGAAAGTTAAGTTTATGAAAAGTTTGTAACATATAACTCTAAAACAGAAAGTTTGGACCTCAAAATGGTGATGTTCCACCTTAGTTTACCATGGTAAACTTGTGAAAACAATCCTAGAGGTGTTCCAAACAAGTCTAAAGCAAGAATTCTTGAAGAAAAGAAAGAAAGGTAAGTTTGAAATCACTTAAGAACTTGAATATAATCTGTCTAAAACTTGCAATTCTAGTAGATTGAGAGTGCCTTGAGAGTGTTTAGAGAGTTTGAAAAGGCAAATGAGGTGATGGAAGCTTGGTTTTATAATGGTGAAGTAGGGTTTGGTGTTTAAATGAAGTTAAGAGTTGATTAGGTGAGAATGGAGGTGATGGAAATGGCCAATACTTGGAGCTGAAACAACATTCTGCGGATTGAGGGCCTTGACATCGCGCGAAGGTGATAAGGGAGAGGCTTCACGTGACATGGCGCCTTGTTTAACCAAATCAGTTTTGTTTTATTGCAATTTAGCCCCTGAACTTTGGTTTGTTTACATTTTATGCTATAATTCACAATTCAACATGTTTTCTGGTATGGAACGCATATGTATGCATAAGTTGCATATTGTGAATGTGTGGATGACATTTTGAATGTATAACAAGTATCAGTTTGCAAGTAAACACGTAATTAACGATTGATTGCATCTATAACATGTATGTATAAAGTATGGATTTCATTATGATCAAAGTCTCGGATTACAAGGTTGGGAACGAATACGAATATAAGTTTCCAAAAATACAAAATATGAATACACTTTCTAAATAAGGAAAGTACAAAAATGCGAAGCGTTACGACAAGATCATGGTGAAATTAGCTATAATTGTGATGACAGGATCTACAACTAGGTGGCGTGATGGCACTAAGAGAAGTGTAAATAAAACATAATCTATATATTTGTACAATGCGTTCTTAAGGCATGACGAAGGGTAGAAGAAGAGATAAACGTCGCTACCGGATAATATGAAATTAAGTTGCTAACTAAAAAGAGATTTTTTGTGAGAAAGGGGAACAACAAAATCATCCTATAATTCAAAATTCCTCAAGATAGATGATTTACCAATACTAGAACTATGCATAGCATTATCCTTTCCAAAGGTGACTTTGTATTTCCCAAAATAGGAACTGGAAGAAAGTAGCTAGCCTGGCGATGGTGTCATGTGGGTAGTTGCCCCGGAGTCAACATACAAGTTCGGAGAGGTGTAGGTGACGAAAAAAATAGTATGGAAATCATATGCTTAGTTGAAATCAATAGACGAGCGTCATTGAGCCAAATTAGCCAGATTGGTGCAAGCATTTTATAGTGTCAATGAGTATTGTAAAGTTGACAATGAAGCAGGCGTTAACCCCATCCGCAAGCATGAATTGGCTTCCACCGCATTTGTATGGTCCGAAGTTTAAGGATCCATGTCGAGAATGTTGGCCAGTAATAGCAACAACTATAACAGGCTTACATATAAAGGTTGAAGAGATAGTTTATGTCACACCCTGAAATTATCAGAGCTTGGCGTGACTGGACTGGTATCTTCATTGCACAGCGGAAGCAAATAAGCAAAGACTTCTAGAAATTGAAAGCCCGCTAAGTACTCGAATCCCCAATGGTTCTCCTATTCCAACCGTGCCATAGTTTCTGAAAAGTAACCGGAGAAAGAAACATGCTAAAAAGTCAACATAAAGTTGAGCGAGTTCATAGTTCGTTTGTAAAAGATTTGAAATAAATCTTTTGAATAACCGGTTTGTGACATAATATTGAGAAAATGAATTTAGAAATCATTTTCTTGCCAAGTTATATGGAAGCTTTGTATTTGCAACGCATTATGTTCGTAAAACCATGTATTTGTAAACTCTCGTATTTGTAATGTTCGTATATCCGTCAATGCCCACCCTGACTTTGACTCCACGCCCGCATAAATCCTATGCTTTGAATTTGTATAAAACATGGTATTTAATTTGTATAAATCAAGTATTTTGTAAGTATGTATGTCCCTGGCATGTAGCAATTAAGGAAAAAGAGATCACCAATGGGTTGCAAAGCCACTGGTATGTGTGAAACGGTGCAGGAAGTACTCAAACCTAGCAAATTTGTACCGGGCCTCCGGCTGTAAGACACAGTCACCACTATGGGCCGCCCCGGCCTCATGGGTGTGGGCTCGCTACACCCAAATAGATTTATCACTCATGTCCCTCGGTCCTAACAACGAGGATTAATGGCCTTAAGTGTTGTACCCACCTTTCACATGATCTAAGCGTCTAAACCCTCCTTAAGCTAACCATACCATGTATAAAAGCGTCTGTAAGTGTCTGTAATAATTGTAACATGTATTTTACCCCAGCCTCTAAGGCTGAACCTCCCCAGCCACTAAGGTTGAACCTCCCCAGCCACTAAGGCTAACTCCCCAGTCTCTCTATATTATCACCAGACGATCCATCCCTAGTCATGAGAATCATTCACGTTTCGATAATACGCATTTGTTTTGTAAAAACCAGTATATTTAGTATAATCCATTCGTAAACCATTTGAGTTTCCTCGAAAACCATTCGTACCATGACTTAGAAATATGAGTTTTCGTTCGTTCAAAAACTTTGTATGTTCTTGCAAAACGTGCATGTCTTTCCATCACGAAAACATTTACAAGAATGTAAAACCGTAAAAAGTGGGGTTATGAACTCACCTGAATATTCCTGTGCAAAGCTAGCTATATACGACTTGGTGATGTCGTTTCCAAGACTTGACTTGCTAGCGTGCGTTCTACAATATTCCTAACATGGAATATTTAAATAAGTTTCTAAATGAACACGGTAACTAACCCATGTGTCACCGAGCTCTACCGAGTCGTTAATCGAACGATTCAACGGTTAAGTTGTTTTTTTAACGAAAATGACTAAGCTAAGCTTTGTCGCCCCGAGAAGTCGTTTGTGTATATAGGAATATTCGTATGAAAGTAATATATAATAAACTTGTATTATATATCGCGTTTCGTATGATCTTTGTCAAAATATTCGTTTATGCCGTTTAGGCGTATAAAATAAATACAAAAAGTTATATTTATTTTATAAAAGAATCGTTGAGTTGTCGTGTTTGAAAATAAATATAACTATATTTATTTTAGAAAGAATTCGACCTGTTTGTGTCGGAAATAAATATATAGCTATATTTATTTATGAAAGGATTCGTCTTATACGATATTTGAAAATAAATATATAAACTATATTTATTTTTATAAAACGAATGCGTGTTATCGGCTTTTGAAACAATCTAAGTAATTATATTGATTTTGTAAAAAGAATTGTCGAGTTTTCGAAGTTTAAAATAACTAGATTGATTGTTGTAAACGATTCCAAAATCGTTGTTTTCGTAAGTTGTGAAGTGCCGTTGTAAAACAAATATTCATTTGTATTTGTGTTTTTATTAAAGTTCCTCGGATTCTATAGGTTTCGTCCTTTAATAAAACGCGTTGTATATTACGGTTTTTCTCGAAAAACGGACAGAGTTTCATCTGTTGTTGGACGACCCCGACAACTAAAGTGTCGTTATTTATCAAGATTCAATCAATATCAACTCATTAATATAGATAATTTTTAGTAAAAGCTACAAAATGTAAACTATACACTAAATGTTCCTCAAAACCCGCAAGTGCACAGATCTGCTGCTGACTTCTGTTGACCGAACCGAAACAAAACCGAAACTGGCTAAGTCTTACTTTTGACCACCGTTGACCATCTTTGATCTGGGGTTGACCCGAACACTGTTTGACCCGTAGAACCCAAAACCTGAAATCCGAGCCACTGTAATTCCTTCATTCATCATCTTCATCGTCATTCAGCCACCATCAACATAAATGTTCAGAAATAAAAGATGAAGGAAACAGCGAAGGGGGTTTTTACCGGAATCCACCGCCACCGCCACTGCCGCCGCCGTGAGCGGCGGCGCCGCTTCTGCTACGCCGTCATCTCTCTCTCATCTCCTCGTTTCTCTCTCTCCTGCTCAGTCTCTCTCTCTTCTGGTTACGCTGCCGCCGTGCACCACCACCGCACGGTGGTGGTGGTGGTCCTTTTTGCCGACGAGGGGGGGTTGTTGCAGGTGGGTGTCTCACCGGTGAAGACGAACGGACGGAGGGGACCACCGGCCGCCGTCGCCGGCCCGGTGCTGTCGCCGGTCGGTTCATCGAGTGGGAGAGAGGGTGAGGTTGAGTGGTGTGTTTCCTATAGAGATGATCGAGAGAGTGAGAGGAGATGCTGCTCTTTATTTGTGTGTTTTGTATTGTGAAGGAGATGATTTCTCTGTGTTTGTTTTATCTTGAATGCAAATGTTGAAGGAGGCAAAGGGTTTTCTTTGTGTGAGCATCTAATTGCACAGACAAAAGAGATGTGAGGGGAAATAAAGGTAAGTTGTTTTATGTGTGTGTTGTTTGTGTATGTAGAGATCGAGAGAGGGGAGGAAAGACAGACTAAAGTCTGTGTTTTGAGAGTGGGGAGGTATGGATTTTATAGATTTTAGGTGTTCCTCTTTTTGAGGCAATATCTTTTCTAGAGATGTGGTAAATATTTTGTAGAGATCTTTTGTAGATTTGTAGAGATCTTTTGGTAATATTTTATAAGATATTGTGTAGATCTTGCAAATCTTGTAGGATTTAGTAAATCTTGGGTAGATTTTTATAAATCTTGCTTAGATTTTGTGAGTCTTCTATAGATTTTATGAATCTCGTATAGATTCTAATATATTATGTGCAGGTTTAGGCTTGTGGGTTTTGGGCTTGGGCCCAGGGCCCACAAGCCCATTTCGTGTGTAAGTGGCCCGTAATTCCTACGAGACCCGTTGTCAAAACCCGAACTCCGTTTAACGCTAAAAGATAAAATTTTAGTATTAAAATACATAAAATACGGTCGGTAGTCGTTGTTTGCACGCCCGTTCGTTGATTACGGTAACAATCGCGAAAAATTGTATCGTTGCCGTCTTTAATCCGTTTTTCGATCCGGTTTCGACTGTCGTCACTAAAATTTAATTACGGAGCTAATTATAGCGTAAAAAGTAAGTTTCGAAGGTGACAGGCGTCTCTGTCGCTTCCGTTTTGTTGCCGATGCGTTTCCTACCGTCGCGTTTTTAGTCCACGTTTGCATTTGTGTCGCACGGAAGCCCAATAAATTCACAAAATTAATTTCATACACATAAAATTTTCGTGTAACGTTCATACTTGCCGGCGTTGTCAGCATTTTGTACGGCATCAGTTCGTTGTCGCTTGATATTCAGCAGATTTTCCGTAAATCACCATACGCGCACTGTATAGGCGAATAAAGTTCCTGGGCACTCCAAAGGCCTAATTAAGTTAATTTGCGCTGTAAACACTATTTATTATTGCGTTAATCACCTGTTAATCACGTAATTAAGAGTCGTAAATCACCGGTTGTCACAGTTTATGGCCTTCAACTTGAGAAATTATCCAAATAATTAATATTAGTATTTTCTTTTTTATCTAAAAATTACATTATCCAAATATATTTCATAGTCACGGATTATGTATTCTTTTGTTATCATTTACTTTTTTTAAAATCTAATT
>JARYGA010029690.1:0-58166 GCA_030545235.1 Helianthus tuberosus
TTGTGTCTCCGTCGTGAATCGACAACTAGAAAAATGCCTATGGTTTGGTGACTTCCTATGTAGTGCCACACGTTAATGGCCTTGCAACCCATTAACTAAACAAGAATACTTTATTTACACAAGAATACCTTATTTGGTTTATACCACAAGAATACTTTATTTACACAAGAATACCTTATTTGGTTTATACCACAAGAATACTTTATTCAGTTTACACTACAAGAATACTTTATTTTCACAAGATACTCGTTATGTTTTCATACAAAGTATACAAACGTGTTCAACACAAAACTGCATGAATTCACACCAACTTTATGTTGACGTTTTTTCCAAAAACTCACATGTATTTCAGGTAACTAGGATGGATGTGCGCGCGGTTTTACTCATGCTCTTGGATGTCGCTTTGTTTATCTTTGATTAAAGTTGTAAACTTATCAGACAAAATGCTGTCTTGTGACGTAAACACTTAAACCATGTTTTCGGTTATGTAATGTTTGACATTTTGAAACTAATTTATGAGCATGTAGTATGTTTACCTTTCGTATGCAATGAGAACCTTTCATGATCACACCTCGTGCTTCCGCCGCAGAAAGGGGTGTGACAAAATATTTGAATCAACTGATTGGACCGATTGTGAGTGTATTTGTTGTTTTAAAACTTGATGTTTGAATCAACTCATATTAAATTCACTAGCCGACAAAAGATGTTGATATCTTACACATGATTGGACCGATTTTAGCACAATATCTAACCTATAGACACCTAAACAATCACTTCATTAATTAACAATCACATGCATCTATGAAAACAGTGGCCGACAATCCAAGAGGTGATCCTAATCCAATTGACTAACTATCCAACATCTCACATGCAAACATATAATAAATCAAGATAGTTTCTCAAAACATAGGTAACCATATATATATGCATGAATAAAACTAACCGAGTTAAGCTCTAAAGATTTCGAACAGAGGAGGGATCGTCTACTGTTGCAAGATCGAGAGGGGGGGTAGGGTTTACTGCCGATCGAACGATTGAGAGAGAGGGAAGTAGGGTTTGATTTTTAAGTATAAAATTATAATTGTTACATGTTACGCAAACCTATATAATACAACTTGGGGCGGTTCATTGACTTTGACAGAAGTGGGCTCAGGCCCATACAAACAACAAGTTTACTATAATACATAGCTAAGCCCAATTTATAACACACAAGACCAAAATGGACGATTCTTAATGCAAAGCTCTAATCGGGCTCAACTCCACGAGATTGGGCTACCTAGTTGATTGGGTAACAAAATAACAAGGGTTTGGGCCTTCCACTATAATTATAAATGCAAACATAACATTTCATAAATCATCAAGTTCACATAATCACATAAGGTCCATATACGTTACATTTAACACATGGATAGGTTCTGAAATACGAGTTGTCACATTATCCCCAAGTTGAAAGAAATTTCATCCCGAAATTTAGCATGCGGTTACTGAGGAAGCTAGTTGTGTTGTTTACTGGTTTTCCTGGGGTGTCACATCATCCCCCCGTTGATCTGGAATTTCGTCCCGAAATTCCGTGGTAGCTTCAGCCTCAGTAGTGGTTGTATTGTTTGCGAACAGTTGGGGATACTTTTGTTTCATTTGATCTTCGCCTTCCCAGGTGAACTCTGGGCCACGATGTGAGTTCCAACGAACTCGAACAAGAGGAATTCTAGTGCGCTTGAGGACCTAACCTCCCGGTTCGTGATGTGACACTCTAGGTTTGCCCGAACAAATATCTTGTAATTACATTAGGTGTATACATATTATGAAATGGAAGTCGTGTTATCTTCTTGTTCTATGTGGTGTATGTATGTATAAATATAAGTATGTGTGTATAATAGGGAACCGAGACCGCAACGAACCCGACTCGAGACCACTCGGTCTCGAGTAAACAGTAACGGTTGGGCCGGATTGGGCCATACACCCCTCCGAGCCCACTCGGAACCATGGCACCCAAACCGAGTATAAAACCCATGCCCAAGCCAACCATCCCCCATTTTCCACCATTCTCCCACCCTCACTCCCACACACACACACTCCTTCACTCTCTCTTACTAAAACCCTAACAATCAAGCTCACCTCCTCCTCTCTCCCTCTCGGATTAAATCGGCAACAACAAGGAGGATCGGTCAAGCTCATCATCATCACTCGGACACTTCATTTTCTCACTTTCTTCCTTAACTCGGTGCCTTTCCCCAACCGGTTAGTACTTTAGATGTTCACTATGTGTTTATATGTACAATAGTGCTATTTGCTTGGAATGATTGAAATGATGGATGAAATATGTGAACTCTTGCATGATAATAAAGTGCTAAGATATTTGAATGATGAATGATTGTTAGTGTAGGGTGTTTAATGTTTAGAATAAATGTTTACATGATCCTTGTTGACCAAGTAGCATGATATGTATTGTAGAATGAGGATGTATGCTTATGCTTTGAACAAGAGAAATGTTATCTATTTGAATGAATCTCATGATGAACCGTATGAACATGTTTATGATGAAAACCCTAATAAAGAACAACATGAATGTCATGAAAATATTTGAAAACTTGCTGTTTGATCCAGTTTGGTTAATGGTTAGACAAAGAAACATGTTTATGGAATTCTATTGGATAGTACACCAAATCATGAAATCGAAATCCTATTGGCTGGAACAATTCTTGGCAGGGTTCTAGAAACAGCAGGTGTTCGAGTCGAGACCTCCGGTTTCGACTCGAGACCATCTAGTGATAAGTCGAGACCCCTTAGTCTCGACTCGAGATCGATAAGCCATAACTCGAGACCGCAGTGTTTGCGACTCGAGACCATCCCATGACAACTCGAGACAATCTCCAACGACTCGAGACCAGCAAGGTCTCGACTCGAGACCTTAAAGGTTGGACTTATGCTTGACAACCCGAGACCACTAGGTTGCGACTCGAGACCGCATAGTCTCGAGTCGAGACCGCTTAGTCTCGATCAGGATGTTTGACTGAATTGTTGGGCCGCACTTAATGTTTGGGCTACATGATTTTCCTGTTAACCGTTTATCCGGGCTAAGTGTTGCTGATTAACTGTACATACTTGTTACTGTTTAAGTGGGCTACTTGTTAACTGTTAACTGTTGCTGTTAAAGAACTTAGATGGGCCCAATGACTTATTGGATAATTATATGTTGTGCATGCTATGTGTTAGATGCGTGTAGAATATACGTGACATCTTTGTACCCAAACCTGACCTATACTGGTAACCATGTTAGGACGTGGTGACCAACGTGTTTGACCAAGTAAATTAAACTGCCGAGCAACCCAAGGTGAGTTCACAACTAATAAAGCATGCGTTCCCGGTGGTTGGGAAACGGAAACTTAAACAACGCTATCCCCTCGTAAGGGATACAAACCTACTTCTCTCCCCTTAAATGGGACTTTTAGTTAATTACTGTTTATACGGGATGCAACAAGCAACACTAAACAAAACTCTATCACTCAAGTCCTCACTTCTTAATACCGATTAGTCGTCGGGGTCAGGCGAACGGGTTATTAGTTGATAGCGCTATTTAGGTCTCACCAACCTCACACCGTGCCCGCGTATGGGATCGGGCGTGAACTAATGTACTCTGGCAACCGTCAATGATGATAGAACATTGACAAACGGGGCACTCTACTGAAACGTACGGATGAATAGTATTCGGTATTGTAAAAACAGTTTAGTCGCTTACTTATGGGGTAGCTCCCCACCGCATGTATAAACGGATAAATTAACTAGTGAAACAAGTTTTTGGTAATTAAAACTGGACAACTCGTGGACTCGCCAACATTTTTGTTGATACCCTACTGCATGCTTTGCAGGTAACCAATGACTCAGGAGCTTGCAGCTTGGGGATGTGTAGTGGTCGTCTTAACCCGTGTGTTGAGTTTTAAATAATCTTGAACTATGAATCCTTGTTTTAAAACTGTTTGGTTTATGCTTCCGCTGTTTACTTAAACTGTTATTCGAACTTAAAACTTTAAAACTTTAAACTATGATATTTACTTACCACTGTGGTTGGTGAATATTCTTACTATTAATCGTTGCTCAGTATAATTGGTGGCTGGATCCTGGTCAGTCACGCCTCCAAGCGGTAGTATTCCGCATGTGGATTTTGGGGGTGTGACGGATTGGTATCAGAGCCATTGGTTATAGTGAACTTGGTTTTAAAAAGAAGAAAGTCCTTTTGAGAAAAACCGGACTATAACCCGTGACTCGTAAATGACACTACACTCCAAGGGCAAAACTCAACATATTAGACCTCATAGCTCGGACTTGTGTTTACTTGCTTGTTTATCTTATGTTGACTGCTCTACTATACATACTAGTGTGCCTAATTAGTTAGATACGCATCCCTCTTCTATCTCATTCTCGCTACATTACGACATCACACTCACACTGTGTTTTCTGGTTATGAAGACAATGAGTGGACGCGGAAGAGGAAACGTTAACATGACTCAGGCTCAGTTCACCAACTTGCTCAACACGGTGGCTGCAGCTTTCGCAGCTCACCCTGGAGGTAAACTCGTTGCTTTAGGGTGTTTAGATTCTACCCCCACATCGTCTTTTCACCTCTAAACCTATTCGCTTCACTTCTCACAACAGGTCAGCCTGCGCCTGCACAACCACGTGTATGTACTTTCAAAACCATCATGGATGGCAAGCCTCTCCCTTTCAACGACACTGAGGGTGCCATAGGCCTTCTGCACTGGATTGAAAAGGCCGAAGCTGTCTTTGCTGTCTGTGAGTGTCCCCCTGCTAACTGGGTAAAGTTCGCGACTGGTACGCTTGAAGGAAACGTGCTTTCATGGTGGAAAGCACAGATTCAGATGCTTGGTCTGGAAACTGCTAATGCTACTGCGTGGGAAGATTTCAAGGACATGATCAAAGAGGAGTACTGTCACAGGGATGACATCCACAAACTCGAGAACGAGTACTATGAGCTCAAGATGGTTGGATCAGAGATTGAGACCTACACCAAGCAGTCCAACGACTATGCTGCACTTTGCCCAAACATGTCCCGACCTATGTATTGAAGGATCGAATTGTACATCAAAGGCTTGGTCCCAGAAATCAGGAGCCATGTGACCTCAGCCAACCTCAATACCATACAGCCCGTGGTTCGTCTTGCTCACAAACTCACCAATCAGGCTGTGGAGGAGGGCAAGTTGCCCAAGAGGATCAGTGCTACTGCTGGAACTTCTAGCGATAACAAACGAAAGTGGGATGGAAGTCAGGGAAAGGATGCTAACCCCACTCAGGCCCCAGTTCAACAAAGAAAGACTGAAAGCAACAAGGGCCCTCAGCAACAGGGTGGCTATCGAGGAAACCACCCCAAGTGTAACAAATGTAACCGACACCACAGTGGGCTGTGTGGCAAAAGTCAGTGTCAGCGATGCAACAAGATGGGGCATGAAGCCAAAGACTGCAGGAGCCCGCTTCCAGCTAGGCAGAATCAACAACAACCACAACAGTAACAAGGAAACAACCGTGGATGCTTCAAGTGTGGAGCAACGGGGCACATGCAAAAGGATTGCCCTGAACTGAATCAAAACAACAACAATCAGGGTGCTGGGAACAATAACAACAATGCTGGGAATGGTGCAAGAGGAAGGGCTTTTGTGATTGGAGCTGGAGAAGCAAGGAATGACCCCAACGTTGTAGCGGGTAAGTTCCTACTTAATGATCGTTATGTTTCCATACTATTTGATTCCGGAGCAGATGCTAGTTATGTATCCCTACGTATTAGCAAGAAACTTAAGTCCACTCTTACTCCTTTAAGCTCTAAGCACATCGTTGAAATAGCTAATGGTAGAAACCTCGAGGCTTCACACGTAATTCGTAACTGCAAATTAGAGTTGTCTGGTCAGACCTTCTGTATCGATCTCTTCCCGATCATTCTCGGGAGTTTCGACGTCATCATTGGTATGGATTGGTTATCCAAGCATCAAGCCGAAATCCTCTGCCAAGAGAAAGCTATTCGTATTCCCCGTCCTCCTGGCAAGCCCCTTATAGTTCTAGGCGACAAAAGCGGAGAAGTCACAGGCATCATATCATTCTTAAAGGCCCATAAGTGCTTACGAAAGGGGCACACCGCTATCTTAGCACTTGTTGCCGACACTCAGAAAAAGGAAAACAGGATTGAAGATTTTCCGGTAGTACGCGACTATCCCGAGGTATTCCCTGAAGAATTACCAGGACTCCCTCCTCATCGTCAGGTCGAATTTCAAATCGAGCTAACTCCCGGAGCGGCACCTATAGCTCGCGCACCTTATCGACTAGCCCCCGCAGAACTCAAGGAACTATCTACTCAGCTACAAGAACTCTTGGACAAGGGTTTTATCCGTCCTAGCTCGTCACCCTGGGGAGCCCCAGTGCTCTTTGTCAAAAAGAAGGATGGCACATTCCGAATGTGCATTGATTACCGCGAACTGAACAAGGTTACTATCAAGAATCATTATCCACTTCCCCGTATCGATGACCTGTTCAACCAGCTGCAAGGGTCGAGATACTATTCCAAGATCGATCTGCGATCGGGTTATCACCAGCTGAGAGTCCGCGATGAGGACATCTCTAAGTTTTAGATACTCATCCATATTTGTTGGATTCCTGAAGCCTATGAGAGAAGGAAATTTTCTTTGTGAAGGATCATCCACAGTATAGAATTGTCTCATCTCATCCTTTACAGCTTCCAATTCTAGTGGATAACTTTGAGCAATGGATACAAGGTTAGCAGGATTTATTGGTTTGACAAGAGTTGGTGAGGTAGATGGTTGTGGCTCAACAACATTGTAAGGTGTGGAGGATAAAGGAATGGGTGTTGGTATATCATCATTACCCTCATGAGATTTCCTTTTCCTTGTGTAAAGCTTTTTGGGTGAAGGGGGTTTTGTTTGTGATGTGAGAATGGGTTGTATGGTGAGAGCAGTGGTAGATGGCTGGCAAACAGCTGTTGAAACAACTGGTGTTTCAACCTCTGTTGTCATTACAACTACTGATGTGTCAGTAGATGTCTTCTGCTTTTCAGCAGGTGGTGATATAGTTGAAGTGATTTTAAGTTGTGGTGGTAAGGCAGTGTTTGTGGTGTGTGTTGTAGTGGTGGCAGTTGTTGAAACTACTGAGGTATCAGCAGTTGTTGATATAACAGGTGTTTCAACAACTGTTTGGGTGGAAGTTTGAGATTTGGTGGTTTGAGGTTTGGACCCTTTGGTAGGTGGTTTGGAGGCATGCTTAGTAGGTCTGGATGGTGTGGATTTGGGTTGCCTCGCTTGTCTAGTGGGCTTCTTCTTTTAAACCTTAGGATTTTCATCATCCTTTGGCTCAGAAGTACCCTGTGTGTAACACCTGTGCCTTCACGGCCATCAAACAAATACCGAACCAATGAAATATTATATTTCATACTTGGGATTGGTAAAAATATGTGTATCTTTTGCACATATCAACTCTTGTTCAATTTCAAACTCTAAATCACTTTCTGGAAGGTTATACGCGCACCGATGCGTAAATATAACCAGTTTAATGCAACGAACACTCCGGAATAGTGAAATAGGCTTAACATACCTTAAATAACCTTTACATAACTTAGAAATAAGTTTTGAAGGCTTTGGTATGGCAAAAACAAGCTAATTCGCTTACAGGGACTAAACTTGACAAACTGCGAAAGTATGCCAATTTGAACTGTAACAGACATTCCGGAACATGACCATAAGTTAAACATACCATAAATATCCTTTACATAGCTTAGAAATAGGCTTTGAGGTGTTCGGTATGCTAAAATAAACTTTTGTGTCATTGAGGGACTAAAAGTGTCAAAAAGTGCACAAGTTTGCATTTTCGCGCATAACTTACGTTCTGAATACATCTGGACATCCAAAAATTTATGTAAGCATGACTACATTATATTTTAGTGTTCGCCATAAGAAAAATCCATTCGTCACGTCATTTGGATCGTTTTTCGCACTTGTGCGCATTCCGTCGTAATTAAGCGAACATCGCGTTCGTACGGTCAAACGAACCAACATCCGACATATTTTTGAGCATGTTTCATGTCCACAATGTTTAGGCAACATTTTAGGGCCTTAAAGTTGGCTTTACGGGCCTTGGAAGTGCCGGAAATGGGTTTAAACACGTGCAGGGACCTAAACTGTCATTTCTGAAACATATGTGCAGATCAGAGGCCCCAAGCGGCCCGCATTGTGTTTGCCTAAATCTAAAGCGGGCCGCATTAGCCCTTCTGACCAGATTCAATGTTTGTTTAGCCACTTGCAGCTGAAACAAACCTCAACCACATGTTTAATCTTGCCTAATCAGCAAGATAAGATCAAGGATTAGCCACCACAACTTTGTGACAAGTGTTCGGCTCGGATCGTGGCACGATAATCGACAAACGATCCTAACGGCTCTACCTTTTCTATAAATACCCACCCCCCATTTGTCCAAAAACCCACAAATCTGATTAAGAAAGCTCTAAGTTGGAACCTTCGTTTCATACCTGAGCTATTTCGATCTGGGTTAGCATTCGGGGACCCTTCGTAAGTATTCTTTCGTTCTTTTCCTTATTTTATTGCTTTTCGAGTCAGAAAGTCAAACTTTGTTTGACTTTCAGCGTTGACCAGTAATGGTCAATGCGAAGTTCGTTTGAACTTCGCAACGTGAGTGTAATCACGTTGGTCATAGTCCTTTGGGACTATGCCCACTGATTACCACGTTGTCTAGGGTCGTAGGGTAGGCGATCTAATAAATCGCCTATACCTTCGAACCCGACCCAGTTTGTTCGATCATTAGGATCCGACCAAACACATTAGGTGACCATAGTAGGTAGGGAATAACCTTCCGAGGTTATACCCTATGGTCACATCGTTTAAGTAGTTGTATGATAGGTAGTTTATATGCCTTAGGTAAATTACCAGAATACCCTTTTCATGTATAATTGGTAATTAAGCATATGTAACCTAAACCTTTGTCACGTAACTGATTATGTAATATGTTTAGGCATATAACACTTGTCATAGGGCTAGTTAGGCGGTCCGAACGCGTTTCACGCGCACGACGCGTTAAAGTAACGTATGTTACCTTAATGGGTCGCGATGGGTCGATAATACTTAGGTTAAGTTTCATTTAGTATGTAGGCTTGTTTAAACCATATCATATGAGTTCTTACACTCATTTGGTTTACAAACCCTCCTGCTACCCAGTCTTCCGATTTAGGTCCGGGTTAATTATGTAGTTACCTATATTAGGTACCGTTTGATTTCCGGGACTCCTCTAGCTTACTTGGTAGTTGTTCAAGACTCCTAAGCACTCCCAGGCGAGTACATTATTCCCCTCTTTTACTGTTTTCAACTGTTTTGGGGTGACTCATATGTGCTAAATGTTTTATCAATGATTTCAATAACAATTACTATGTGGTTTCAAGAACAATAACAATTATTTCAAGAACGCTAACAATGATTTCAAAAACTAATAACAATTTCAATAAAGTGAACGAACTTGTTGGTTGTAGTTACATGACCGATGACATTCATTAGCAATGATCAAGCCGACCAGTATTAGGTTATGGTACCATAGGATCTGACAAATCCCGTTATTTACTGCACCCATTGTTATGTGTGGGTGTTGTGGGTAGCGACTGAATCTGTAATTATTAACTTATCCTTTGGTAAGGGTTTGTTAAGAGCGAGAGCGAGTTGGAACGAGGAACGCGTCAAGAAGGTTTGAATGTTATTAGAGAATCGATCATAAAAGTAGTTCACGATTAAAACAAGAACGATTTGAACGAATGGGTAACGATTGGGTAAACATTTGTACATGATTTACATTTGATCATGCATTTACACGAAACATAGTATTGGTTTAAACCAAGTTTTACTTCAATACTTTGTTGTTGTGCATATGGTTTAGTTGAGACATTTCACTTGCCATACATGGATATTTGACATAGACATTTGACATGGATATTTGACATAGACATTTTACATTGTTTGGTTTGGTTTGATTAAGTGATTAAGTAACGATGCGTGTGTAATATGATACAAACATGGTGGATACGCCGCTGGTACTTCCTATATATAAGTGTTTGTATGGTATTACATATTGTAGCGTTATTTGAATCATTTCAGTTTGAGACATAGAACATTTTATACAAGTAACATACTTTTCACAAGACATTTATTTACAAACAACTTATCTTATACAAACTCATTTTACATGGTTATTCATTTAATCATGCATTATTCTCTTATTTATACATATCATCTAAACTTATTATTTTTCAAATGATTTACAAAGACAAAGCAAATTACAAGGTTCATGACTAAACATTTTCTCAAACAGAAGTCATGAAACTTATTTTCAACAAAACTAATGTATTCGCCAGCATTTCTTTGCTGACCTCGTTTTCACATATGTTTCAGGTATGTTGGATGATATCGATTGATAAGATGCATGCTCACATAGGACTGGACAAGGCCTTAGTGACTCAATAACAATGATAGACTATGTTTAAATAGTGTAATTAGATTTCCAGACGATGTAATTACTCAATGTTTAATAAAACGAAACACTTTTGATATCCATGGTTATGAAACATTAATTCTGTTGCAACACGCCCCGATGTTTCCGCCGCGATTTGTTGTTTTACGCGGTCGGGGTGTGACAGAAAAGATGGTATCAGAGCCAATGGTTATAGGGAATTAGGTTATTAGTAATTAGTAATGCTTTGACCTAGTCTATAACCTTCTTAGGACCCTAACGCGAGTTTACTTGCGTTTAGTCATAAAACAATACCGTCACCTATCCTTAGGCGACGACCACAACAAGAACATAAATTTCAAAACCGCTTTGAAAACTAATCATCTGTTCTAGGATGATTGATTTCTAGGTTTTGAACCCTCTGTTATATGGTTTTGAACCCCTTTGAATTTTCAAATTCTCGTCATGGTTTTGGGTTTTAAATAATGTGAACACGTGCAAACTGGAAGGGTGAATGCCTGTATTCTGGGTTTTCTGTCTAGGCAAGCACTTCGTATACATCTCATCAGACGCGAGACCAGTTGTGCTTACCTGGGAATTCTTGGGATGAGTGTTCACTTATAGGCGAGCATGTCTTCGCGATACATTATTTTGACCCATTTACTTTGATTAGTCACTGTGTGTCGTTTGTTTACCTTGTGGTAACAAACAAATGACCACTACCCTTGCTTTCATCAGATTTGTTTCATCTTATTCTTTTCGTCTAAATTCTCTCACTCGTTTCCTTTCATGTTTCCTCTTTTAGACAATGCCTCCTCGACGCGAAAACCAGATAGAGACTGCCGAGCTGGCAGAAATTATTGCGCAGCAAATGGCTGCTCAATTCCCAAACCTCTTTGCCCAATGGATCCAAGCCTACAACAACAACAATGTTCCATGCAAATACAAGGATTTTAACCAGGCTAAACCACTCAAGTTTAGTGGTTCTGAGGGAGCGACTGGGCTTCTTCAGTGGTTTGAAAGCATAGAGAATACTTTTCGCCACGTGCAGTGTCTTGACAATCGCAGGGTCGAGTTCTCCTCGAGCGTGTTTCAGAAGAGGGCTCTTACATGGTGGAATGGGGTAATGAGAGACCGAGGTGCGGAAGTTGCTCTCGCACAGACATGGGCTGAACTTAGGGCTCTGATGATGAGGGAATTCTGTCCTCGTCATGAGCAGCGAGCTTTGGAGAAGGAATTTGATGAGTTGAAGCAAGATAGTGGTGAGCACAGGGCGTATACTGATAGGTTTGAGGAGCTGAGTCTGCTTTGCCCGACAATGGTTACCCCACTTGACATAGCTATCGAAAGGTACATCGACGGCCTACCTGACTCGGTACAAGACATCCTTACTGGTAGTAACCCTGCCACACTCCGTCAGGCGATCGAGTTATCAGCGACATTGACTGAGTCGCAGATTCGGAAGAACAAGTTACACAGGAAGGGTGACAAGGGCAAGAAACAGTCAGCTGACAAGGAGGATAGCAAGAAAGGCCAAAACAAGAAGGGTAAGGAAGGTGAGACGTCAAAGAAATCAAAGAAGCGAAAGGGTGCCCAAAATTTTGCTGTTACAGCACAGACTGCACAGAACCCGCAGAACCAACCAGCTCAGCCACCTGCAAAGAAAGCATATGCCGGTACCGCACCTTATTGTGCACGCTGCAACGGTCATCACGCAGTACAACAAACTTGCTGGCAATGCACGACGTGTGGTAAACTTGGGCATTTGGCCAAGATTTGTCGTTTGGGACAAAATCAGGCTGCTCAGGTTCAAGCTCCGGTTCAAGGGAATGCTGCGAGATTTCCACTGGGTTCATGTTTCAACTGCGGAGAGATTGGTCACTTCCGCCACAACTGCCCAAGACTGGTGAATGCAAATGCTAACGCAAACCCAAATGCGAACGTCAACGTCAATGTGAATCCAGCACGTGGTCGAGTGTTTAACATCAATAAGGCAATCGATGATGAAGAAGTGAACTTTTAGTATTCTGTATTTTCTCTGGTTGTTATCTTGTAACATTTAAAGACAATTCGGTTGTTATATAAATAAAAATTTGCGGTTTTTATTTTAACTAATGCAATTGTATGAATGTTTGATCCAACCTTATGATGTCAGCACAAAAACAAACTACTCGTGTAGTTCTGTCGTTTTACGATCACTTGTGATCTCCCTAAGAACCTCAAACACTTGTTTCTTCTAAATCCAAAGTATCTTATCGTCTTGCACCGTTCGAGATGCAAGAATTATCAAGACAGCTTCAAGAGTTGTCTGATAAAGGATTCATCCGTCCGAACTTTTCACCTTAGAAGACTCCAGTTCTCTTTGTGAAAGGAAAAATGGATCTTTTCAAATGTATATCGATTAACGTAAGCCTGGTAAGCTTACCATCAAGAATCGATATTCCCTGCCTTAAATCAATGATCCGATTATCTGCAGGGTACTTCATGCTTTTCCAAGATCGATTTGCGTTCTTGGTATCATCAACTTCGTATTCTCGAAGAAGATGTTCCCAAAACGGTTTTCTGCAAGAAGTATGGCCATTACGAGTTTACAGTCATACCTTTTGGTTTGACAAATGCTCCAGCCATCTTCATGGACTTAATAAATAGGGTCTGCAAGCCTTATTTGGATCAATTCGTCATTGTTTTTATTGATGACATCTTGATCTATTCAAAGTCCCGAGCCGACCACGATCAACACCTTTGTTGATTTCGGAGCCTGATTGAATTCCTTGTACACCTTAATTTGTACATTACAACTCAATTAGGACAAGCCGAATTTTTTTTTTTTAGATCTTCCTATTTTCATAGTTAGATTCTTGAAAATATTTAAAGTGCCAAGTGAAATCCACGGATTGGATTCCTAGTATGCTTTAAATACCCATGTCCAAGGATAACAAATTAAACGATTATACGAATTAACGATTTTGCGATTTAACGATTTTGCGATTAAACGATTATACAATTATGCGATTATGTGTTTATGTGTTATGTGTTCTCCTCTATGTTTTTGTGTGATCCAATTTTCAAATCCTCATAGAATCTTTCGTATCTTTATATGAGGGATTCATAATAGGATATTAAAAAGGTACTACTTTAAAACCTTAATGGGCTTCTACGTTGTAGTTAAAGACCCTTGGGATTATATGGTACCACTCCATGATTCATAAGAGACCCTTTTAGTGGTCTAGTCAAAAGGATTGATTCACAATTTGGTTAAAGAACGATATCTAGTGATGGAGCCGAACAGACTCCTTGATAGTCTATTTAGATCATTCATTGATTTAATTAAAAAAAGGACTCTATGGCGGTCTAAGTCACGCTCATCACAGGATTGTTCATTTGGTTTTACCCTACACATTATAAAATAGACTGTGTGAACTGTGCAAGGAATTCTCTAATTATGTATGCGCACATAATTATGAAATTTAGTGCACAGAAATCCAGTAAGATTTATTATGTGAAGGAACCGATAGTGACAACAATAACAAAATGAGAACGATGTAATGGAGGCATGGTGGACGCACCAATGACGCTTTATATACTTGTATATAAGTGTCCCTCTTACATTGCAAGCGTGATGTTATTAAAGTTACTAGAAGTTCAGAACCCTAACCAATGTTGTTCGATCTTTTCAATTTCATATTTCCAAGCTCTCACAAGTTTCCTCTAAATAAATTTCGGGACGAAATTTCCTAAAGTAGGGGAGACTGTAACACCTGTGCCTTCACGGCCATCAAACAAATACCGAACCAATGAAATATTATATTTCATACTTGGGATTGGTAAAAATATGTGTATCTTTTGCACATATCAACTCTTGTTCAATTTCAAACTCTAAATCACTTTCTGGAAGGTTATACGCGCACCGATGCGTAAATATAACCAGTTTAATGCAACGAACACTCCGGAATAGTGAAATAGGCTTAACATACCTTAAATAACCTTTACATAACTTAGAAATAAGTTTTGAAGGCTTTGGTATGGCAAAAACAAGCTAATTCGCTTACAGGGACTAAACTTGACAAACTGCGAAAGTATGCCAATTTGAACTGTAACAGACATTCCGGAACATGACCATAAGTTAAACATACCATAAATATCCTTTACATAGCTTAGAAATAGGCTTTGAGGTGTTCGGTATGCTAAAATAAACTTTTGTGTCATTGAGGGACTAAAAGTGTCAAAAAGTGCACAAGTTTGCATTTTCGCGCATAACTTACGTTCTGAATACATCTGGACATCCAAAAATTTATGTAAGCATGACTACATTATATTTTAGTGTTCGCCATAAGAAAAATCCATTCGTCACGTCATTTGGATCGTTTTTCGCACTTGTGCGCATTCCGTCGTAATTAAGCGAACATCGCGTTCGTACGGTCAAACGAACCAACATCCGACATATTTTTGAGCATGTTTCATGTCCACAATGTTTAGGCAACATTTTAGGGCCTTAAAGTTGGCTTTACGGGCCTTGGAAGTGCCGGAAATGGGTTTAAACACGTGCAGGGACCTAAACTGTCATTTCTGAAACATATGTGCAGATCAGAGGCCCCAAGCGGCCCGCATTGTGTTTGCCTAAATCTAAAGCGGGCCGCATTAGCCCTTCTGAACAGATTCAATGTTTGTTTAGCCACTTGCAGCTGAAACAAACCTCAACCACATGTTTAATCTTGCCTAATCAGGAAGATAAGATCAAGGATTAGCCACCACAACTTTGTGACAAGTGTTCGGCTCGGATCGTGGCACGATAATCGACAAACGATCCTAACGGCTCTACCTTTTCTATAAATACCCACCCCCCATTTGTCCAAAAACCCACAAATCTGATTAAGAAAGCTCTAAGTTGGAACCTTCGTTTCATACCTGAGCTATTTCGATCTGGGTTAGCATTCGGGGACCCTTCGTAAGTATTCTTTCGTTCTTTTCCTTATTTTATTGCTTTTCGAGTCAGAAAGTCAAACTTTGTTTGACTTTCAGCGTTGACCAGTAATGGTCAATGCGAAGTTCGTTTGAACTTCGCAACGTGAGTGTAATCACGTTGGTCATAGTCCTTTGGGACTATGCCCACTGATTACCACGTTGTCTAGGGTCGTAGGGTAGGCGATCTAATAAATCGCCTATACCTTCGAACCCGACCCAGTTTGGTCGATCATTAGGATCCGACCAAACACATTAGGTGACCATAGTAGGTAGGGAATAACCTTCCGAGGTTATACCCTATGGTCACATCGTTTAAGTAGTTGTATGATAGGTAGTTTATATGCCTTAGGTAAATTACCAGAATACCCTTTTCATGTATAATTGGTAATTAAGCATATGTAACCTAAACCTTTGTCACGTAACTGATTATGTAATATGTTTAGGCATTTAACACTTGTCATAGGGCTAGTTAGGCGGTCCGAACGCGTTTCACGCGCACGACGCGTTAAAGTAACGTATGTTACCTTAATGGGTCGCGATGGGTCGATAATACTTAGGTTAAGTTTCATTTAGTATGTAGGCTTGTTTAAACCATATCATATGAGTTCTTACACTCATTTGGTTTACAAACCCTCCTGCTACCCAGTCTTCCGATTTAGGTCCGGGTTAATTATGTAGTTACCTATATTAGGTACCGTTTGATTTCCGGGACTCCTCTAGCTTACTTGGTAGTTGTTCAAGACTCCTAAGCACTCCCAGGCGAGTACATTATTCCCCTCTTTTACTGTTTTCAACTGTTTTGGGGTGACTCATATGTGCTAAATGTTTTATCAATGATTTCAATAACAATTACTATGTGGTTTCAAGAACAATAACAATTATTTCAAGAACGCTAACAATGATTTCAAAAACTAATAACAATTTCAATAAAGTGAACGAACTTGTTGGTTGTAGTTACATGACCGATGACATTCATTAGCAATGATCAAGCCGACCAGTATTAGGTTATGGTACCATAGGATCTGACAAATCCCGTTATTTACTGCACCCATTGTTATGTGTGGGTGTTGTGGGTAGCGACTGAATCTGTAATTATTAACTTATCCTTTGGTAAGGGTTTGTTAAGAACGAGAGCGAGAGCGAGTTGGAACGAGGAACGCGTCAAGAAGGTTTGAATGTTATTAGAGAATCGATCATAAAAGTAGTTCACGATTAAAACAAGAACGATTTGAACGAATGGGTAACGATTGGGTAAACATTTGTACATGATTTACATTTGATCATGCATTTACACGAAACATAGTATTGGTTTAAACCAAGTTTTACTTCAATACTTTGTTGTTGTGCATATGGTTTAGTTGAGACATTTCACTTGCCATACATGGATATTTGACATAGACATTTGACATGGATATTTGGCATAGACATTTTACATTGTTTGGTTTGGTTTGATTAAGTGATTAAGTAACGATGCGTGTGTAATATGATACAAACATGGTGGATACGCCGCTGGTACTTCCTATATATAAGTGTTTGTATGGTATTACATATTGTAGCGTTATTTGAATCATTTCAGTTTGAGACATAGAACATTTTATACAAGTAACATACTTTTCACAAGACATTTATTTACAAACAACTTATCTTATACAAACTCATTTTACATGGTTATTCATTTAATCATGCATTATTCTCTTATTTATACATATCATCTAAACTTATTATTTTTCAAATGATTTACAAAGACAAAGCAAATTACAAGGTTCATGACTAAACATTTTCTCAAACAGAAGTCATGAAACTTATTTTCAACAAAACTAATGTATTCGCCAGCATTTCTTTGCTGACCTCGTTTTCACATATGTTTCAGGTATGTTGGATGATATCGATTGATAAGATGCATGCTCACATAGGACTGGACAAGGCCTTAGTGACTCAATAACAATGATAGACTATGTTTAAATAGTGTAATTAGATTTCCAGACGATGTAATTACTCAATGTTTAATAAAACGAAACACTTTTGATATCCATGGTTATGAAACATTAATTCTGTTGCAACACGCCCCGATGTTTCCGCCGCGATTTGTTGTTTTACGCGGTCGGGGTGTGACACTGTGCATTCAGCTCCATGTAAGCTCTTTTCTCCTATTCCCACCTGGCTTTATCCTTAGCCTCTCTATCTCTTTTAACACTTGCTTTAGCTTCTGCAAGTGCGTTTGTGGTAACATCAATTTTCTTACTACCATCTGGCAAGGGGATGTTTTTAGTCATGTTTTCTTTTTCTGGTTCAATATAAAGACCATCATCAATTCCCTTCTTTATCCATTGTTTGATTTTCTCCCCCTTTTTGGCATTATCTGAAGGAAGTTTATCAATGAAGAGAACAATGGGAGGAGCTTTGCCAGTGGTGTTTAGGATGTGGGCCTTTATAGCCTTGATGTCTACTTGAGTATTTCTAAACCTTGACTCCATCATGTTTCTCAGCTCTTGAACATGTATAGCATGCTGCTGATCAGCCATTTGTCTTTGTTGTTGGAGCAGGGGTTGGAATAAATTCCATAACTCATTTGCAGCAGGTGCTTGTGGTGGAGCAGGTGCTTGAGTTGGAACACCAGTGGTTGAGACCTTTTGAGCTTTCAACAAATGTTGCATCATATCTTTTATTTCAGCAACAGATGTCTCAAGGTTGTTAATTCTACCCGTTAATTCGTGATATTTTAAATCATCACCCAAATTAATGGGATCATCTGATTCCCCACCGGCAGTGGTTATATCAATGTGTTATTTAGGGACAGAACTCCAAAAATCATCCATTGATGCCCCTTGTTCTTGGTACTGGGGACTTCTTCCTTCAGCACTTGATAACCTTTTGATGGTACCAGTGGTCAAAACAAACTCACTAGTGGTTATCAGAGGTGCTATAGAAGGAATTTCCTTCAAGGGAGTCTGATTGATGAAACAACTGGCCAATTGTAGATCTGTTGATCCAACACTTGTAGTTGCTGCTCCACTTGAACTACTGACAGAAGTTACTTGTAACTCCTGTAGTGTAACCTCCTCAGTTGTTGCTGGGATAGCAGAGGTATAAGCATCAGACCCAGTCACTTGTGGGAGTGTACTCTCAGTGATAGGTGATTGAGAGGAACTGGTTTGTGTCTGAGCTATAGCAACTGCATGGAACAAGGGTATTATGGATTGTGGTAATGTGAGGGGTGAAGATATGGGTGTTGAAAGAGACATGTCCTTGGGATCAGGACTGAGGAAGATGGATCCAATTAGATCCAGAGCTTCATAATGTGGGGTCCCTGTGCTTACAACCTGATCCTTTTGTGAGGATGCAGGAGGAGTTTGAGGCAAAGGTGGAGATCTTTCTTCCATCTGCTGTGAGGAAGTAGCAGCAGTGGTCTTTGGTGATATTTGTGTTGTCACTGGCAGTGGCTCTGGGATCTCATCTTCCAGAGTTGCCTTTTTAGTGGGTTTGGGGGGCTTTCTGGATGATTTCTTTTTAGGCTTTTTGGTGATGGCAGGTGTGGGTTTCATAGCAGTGGGTGTGCTGCCATGATCACCTGGAGCAGTGGGCTCAACAGCAGATACCTGAGGAGCTGTGGTAGCTGCTAAAGTCTGCTCAGGCACCTCTGCTTGTGTTTTTGCAGGTGTTAACATTCTAGTGAATGTTTCAGATGTTAAACCATTTATTTGAAAAGATTCACCATGAATAAGCAAATTTTCATTTTCCTTTCCAAATTTTTGTTTAAGATAGTAGCTTAAGAACCTTGGAAAAAGCAGAAATGATTTGCTATCAACATTCAAATCATCAAAGATCTCCTGGGAATAGTTAAAATTCTCATTGTGTAAAATAGCATATCCCAGGTTTTGGATCTTTAATGGTATTTCGTTAAAAGCAGTTGTTTTGTTTGAAACACACATCAAAAGGGTATGGAATAAAAACCTTGGTGCAGAAGGGAAGAAACCTTTTTGTAAGGTGTCCCTTTTTATTTCTGCACCATACCCTTTTTCCAGAAAATCAATTTTTAACTCGTTCTTGGGAAAAGAAGTTTTACCTTCTTGATCATCGAGTGCAAAGACTTCTGAAATTCATTGTGGAGTGATTTTAATCTCTTTGCCCTTTATGGAAGAATTAATGGCTATAACTTTTTCACCTTGATATTCAAGTGTGGCGTTTTTCCAAAATTCTCTCTGGGTTTGTTCGTAAATGGGAGCATCGACAGTCAACAAAGTTTTATACTTTGATGCTGCAAGAGTGTCAATGATGGAATCGAAGGTTGTGGTGGTGGTGGGTTTTGTGAGTAGACCCAAGTAGTTGTGAGGTGCTTTGTATGGTATTTCAATGGGTTCAGCGGCCTTTTGAGCGCCCTTTTTGGAGGATGATGATGATTTTGATTTCGATTTTGTCATTTTGGTTGGGAAGAACGGAGAATGATTTGAGACGGAAGGTTGGAAACTGCTTTGAGAAGAGAATTTTGGAATTCAATTCGACAGTGTAAACCCCTGTTTGGGGGTTTTGATCAGGGTTTTATAAAGGAAAAAGTGAATGCTGACGTGGCCGCGGTTTACAAAGATCTGATGGCTAATAACTGACCACGTGCCAACCTCTGATGGAAGGATGAATAATGGAGGACAGTTGTTTAGAGAACCACTGATGAAGCAAATGTCAGTGGTTGCAACGGTCAAAGTGAAGACAGTGGATGATTTTAGCTATCAGTGGATAGCACATCAGTAGATAAAACACTGATTTTGAACAACAGTGCTTATGAAGAAATGAGAGAACAGGGGTTGACTTTCAACAGTGGATAGTAGTTAGGAAGCAGATGTTAGAGCAAAATAGTGGTTAGGGGTATGGTAATGGTAAGGATTTGAAATGCTAGTATATCAGCAATTGTTAGTGTACCAGTGGATAAGCTTTAGACAAATATTTTGAGCATCTGCTGTTCTGATGAAAGGAATGATTTTATCTTGTGAAATCACAATATCATATCCAACATCTGTTGATGGTGATCCTGAAATATCTGCAAGATTGCTATCCTCAACAAATAAAAAAAACATTTTAGATGCAAATTGTCAAGTTCAATATGTCAGCAGTTTTTACAGAAATTTTCATTCAAGGTTTTGCCACATGTCAATTACAGGTTTTGAAGCTTTTATAGATTCCTGACAGTGGTTTAGTACCCCAGATGATGGAAACCCTTTTTACTGAGGCTACTCATTTTATGTCATAATATTTGAATTAGAACATGGGTAGCCAAGTATTTTAAGGTCTGTTAGCAATCAATCTTTTGATCAGTGTTAAAACAATCTTGAGTTTGACATGACCTTGACACTTGCACCATTTCCTTTTGACCTATTTTCAAGGATAATATTACCAAAAACAAGGGTTCTATACCCTGACAGGTGTTTGAAACTTTTGCTATAAAAAACAAGTAAAATTTCAAAATATGTCATTCTTAGGAAAAATAAGGAATGATATATCCTGCTTTATTTGAGAAAAACCTTTTCAAGAAAAATAATTAAAGGTTTTTCTGAAAACATCATCAATAGGATCTGGTATATTTTCAGAACTGACTTGTTATAAGATCATGATCACATCAATCTCAAATTTAGGAATATGGTCAGTAGTTGTAAATGCATTTTGACCACAGTTTGGAACCATGTCCTTGTCAGTTGATTGCAAAAATGAGGAGACATATTCACATACGTTTGTTATCATGTGATGATTCTGCAAAACATGTCTAGTCCTCTTGTAAGTATAAACACTGGTGATACTATTGTTACCTGAACTTTTCTGAACCAATGAATGCACACAGTTGCTTGATATCCATTGTTAACCCAATTTTGGACTCTCAAGTGTTTTATATTTATACTCTTTTCTTTTGACTTTAAAAGTTTTGAGATAAACACACTTTTGAGTTTTTGTGGTTTTTCTTCTTCCCTTTTTACCCTTCCCATTCATAAGTACTGAAATACTTACTGGGAGGTTTTATTTAAGGAAAACTTAATCCAAAATCATTTTGTAGCAATGTTTTAAGAGATCTGACCACTTTTGTGCATGCTTATATCAACTCTCACATTACATATGATTAGGACTATTTTGACACCTGATATTCTTAATGTGTTTTTAACAAAGTTGATTTGGTCCTTTTGAGGATTCTCAACCTGTTTTTCAACACACAAGATCTAATTAACTAAGGTTTTAATTTCCCTCTTTTTATGTTAACAAAAACACTAATGTTATTTAATCGATCATAGGTTTTTGTTGTCCTGAGGTACACACCTTAGCAGCAAACATGATGGAAACAGCACGAACTTCATAACAACAATTGAAATCAATTTTGTAATTAATTATACCATAAGTATCAAACACATTTTCAGATCTGAAAACTATAGGTGGTTTATGCATGACATCACTTGTTATACGAAGTTTGTGTGTCTTATGACATCTTGGTTGTTTTACAGAGTTTTTGAATAATTACTTTGAACGTAATTACTCGTTACTCTGTTTTTCAACAAAATACGATCAACCTTAGCATCAATGAATTTTGAGCTGAACTGTTATGTCAAATTGATTGTTAGATCGAATTTGACTGTCCAAGCTCTGATACCAATTGTTAGGATCGGAGGCTCTCATGATTGTGTTTGTTTGTATAATTTGAACAATGAATGAATATGAAATAATGTAAAGTGCAGCGGAAATGGAAACAAACTTTATAAACACAATCAAAAAGGGAGAATAGTTCTGATAAACACATGCTTTTCATTAGGTCGAAAGATTACAAATCAAATCAAAAGATTACAATGCATGCTTACAACAAAACTCCCCCTCAGCCTGATGCTCCCCTGGTTGATCGCACAAGATGAAAGGATTGGACTAGAGGAGAAGAACTCACTCAGTCAATCAAATGTAACAGTACAGAGTACTGTTCCATTTATAGGCAAATCAAACCACTGAAGCATCTAAGCTGACGTCACCATGAAAGTGACATCTAACAACCTAACAACCTGTAACCACTGTTCTTATACAAACACTGCTAATCTTAACCACTGATACTATACAATATAAGTGACACACTAAACTATTGATTTCTCCTTCCATCAGCACATGTGTTTGACCATCAGTGCTTTCCTCAAAGTTGATCAGTCCTTGAGTGGGCAGTCCTTTAGTCAGCAGCAGTACTTAGATAGCATCAGTAGATTTGAACCAGCAATGTTTATTCCTTAACAGTCTTTTGGGCTTCATCAGCAGTTTGAAGGACAACAGCTGTTGTATACGGACAGTGGATAGAGGACATCAGATGTTATAAACACTTTCAAGGGGAAAGCCTGGTGTAAACTACTGCTTATGATGAATCCACTGTTGTGAACAAGTTTTGGATTTCATTATCTGTTCCTCTGATAGGGTTCAATCCCAACAATTCTCATACCTAGCTAGGTGGGCCTTCATGCCCAGTTACCAGTACAAGGTTTATAAATCCAGATGTCTCTCATCAAAACCCAGACGACTAGAATATCGAAGCCGGTGTGCTTTGCTCAACACGAGTTCCCTACAGTTTCCGTATAATGAGACCCACATTCGTTCCATGAGGTAACGAATATCGTTCGACCTATCAAAGGTTGCTTCTCCATGCCCCGCATGGGTTCAGCTTGAAAATCCTCTTCCTCCAGTTCTCCAGTTTGAATAGAGCGAGTCTGATCAGGTAAGTTAGAGTCGATAGTGAGCAACAAAGCTCGTGCACGTTCAAGTTTCATAGTTGTAATCATCTTAAAGTTCCATACAGCGATGTCATTAATTGATTTAGCTCTGTTGAAGCCAAGGTACACGGGAGGCCCTTGTGATCGGTCTAAATAACGCATCTGGTACCGTCCAAGTAATGCCTCCATCAAAATCCCAAGACCACGGTTTTCACCGGCAGTCGTGTGTCGTGCAGTTCTTCTTTGTAACTCCATCACGTAAGTCATCATTCTCTCGTGTTGCGTCGGTGTGTAACTGGGACTCTGATTTGGACCATCATGGTATGCCACTAATCACCTGCACCCTCGGGTAAAGACGATGCCCAGTGTATTGCTGAGTTGCGATTCGAAAGCTGAAAAGACGTCCCCCTGTTTGTCTTCCACGAACACTGCACCATGTTGTGCTAAAAAGATTTGAGCTCCGCAATCTTTGGTGTTGATCAGTCTCTAACAAAATAGATCCTAGCAAGATCCATGTGTATTCCCACTTCGTTGGTTACATGCTCAAAATGTTTCTCTCGAATCTAGATGTGGCATTTAACAAGACTTCACACGTAATGGCTCCTCCCACAGAAGCGCTGTGATAGGATACATATGCCACCCAGGGTGTTCCTTTCTCCTGGTCATGATTCAGAACGTCGTCGACAAATACGGTTGGCTCATGTGATCCCTGAAGCTGCTGGTGTGGTGATCAACTCAATAATCATGGTGTATAAAGTTGAAATGGTTGCATTGCGTTCGACATGTTGTTCTAAGAGCATTCTCCTCTTGGACTTCCATCTGATGATAGTTCGTTCGCTAGCCAATCCCCGAATGGAAGCTTGTTCCTTGCAACTGGTCGACAGGTTGTCAATACATGGTCGAGGCAAACGGTTCTTGACTGTCCCCTTGTTGAGTTCTCGATAGTCAGTACACATACGAAAAGGCTTCTCTTCATGGGTATAGCGAGGGCTCCTTAAAGCGAAAACTCCTGTCCAGCAGTTCCTGTAGTTGGTTAAACAGCTCCTGCAACCCTCCTGGTGCAAGACACGGTAAAGAGTATGAGTAGTTAGAACTGCCTCTGGTGCGAGGTCAAACTGAGTTCCCACCTAACCGTTGTAGAGATGATCCTGGAAGTTCCTTGGGCAGCACATGGAGGGTAATCACGAACAACTGGTGGATCCTCGATCCCCTTAACTTAACCACGGCCAATCCATGATGTAGGCACCTTTAATTCCATACTATAGGCTAGGGTTATGAATACCTTGTTGTCGCTATGACTGTTGCTCCCAACGTCGTTGCTCGAAATGAAGCCCTACGGTTCTTCACCCTCCAGGTCCATCTTTTCACATTCTGAGCCACGTCCTAAAGTGCTACTCTCTGTGCTGGCAGTTACACATTCCACATTATAGTCGATTGTCCTTGCTTATGTCCTGATTGATTCGTAAGAGTTGACTCCCATGAGTCGCTGACAAGGGTTAAGGATTCGATTGAAGTCAATGCGCTGGTGCTCGTTGCCGGTAATCAGGGTCGTCAAAGTACTGAGGTCAGTAAAGTACTACGCTCAACCTCCTGTCCATTGATGTTGCAAGTTGTTCGAGTAACACACAGTATGTTACGCGAGTGTTGCAGAAGTGATCGCACTTCGGGATCTAAGGCGTCAATACGTTAAGTTTCCAGCAAACGAAGAGAGGTGAGAGAGATATAGACCAATCATTGTCGTTGCAACATCCAACTCGGGGATGTTCGTACAAGCACCTAATATTTTACACAGTTCGCTAGGCGTCCAGATGGGTGTTCAGGTAATACTCGATAGCATCTGTAACACCTGTGCCTCCACGGCCATCAAACAAATACCAAACCAATGAAATATTGTATTTCATACTTGGGAATTGTAAAAATATGTGTATCATTTGCACATATCAATTTCTGTTCAATTTCAAACTCTAAATCGCTTTCTGGAAGGTTATACGCGCACAAATGCGTAAATATAACCAGTTTAATGCAACAAACACTCCGGAATAGTGAAATAGGTTTAACATACCTAAAATAACCTTTACATAACTTAGATATAAGTTTTGGAAGGTTTGGTGTGGTGAAATCAAAGTTAAATCGCTTACAGGGACTAAAGTTGACAAACTGCGAAAGTATGCCAATTTGAACTGTAACAGACCTTCCGGAACATAACCATAAGTTAAACACACCTTAAATATCCTTTACATAGCTTAGAAATAGGCTTTGAGGGGTTCGGTGTGCTAAAATAAACTTTTGGGTCATTCAGGGACTAAAAGTGTCAAAAAGTGCACAAGTTTGCATTGTCGCGCATAACTTACGTTCTGAATACATCTGGACATCCAAAAATTTATGTAAGCATGACTACATTATATTTTAGTGTTCGCCTTAAGAAAAATCCATTCGTCGCGTCATTTGGATCGTTTTTCGCGCTTGTGCGCATTCCGTCGTAATTAAGCGAACATCGTGTTCGTACGACTAAACGAACCATCATCTGAGATATTTTTGAGCACATTTTAAGTTCCCTATACTTTAACTTCATTTTAGAGCTTTGAAATAGGGTTAACGGGCCTTAAACGTGTCAAAAATGGCCTAAATACAGTTCAGGGACCAAAACTGTAATTCTGCCAAAGTTCACCCATACGATGCGTATGGTATATATACCATACGATGCGTATGGGGTCTCCAGACCAGGTGCAATGTTTAAACAGCCTGTTTTCAGCAGATTTAACCACAACCACATGTTTTTAATTGCTTAATCACTAAGGTAAGGAGCATATGTGGCTCCATAAACTTTGTGACAAGTGTACGGCTCGGATCGTGGCACGATATTCAAGAAACGATCCTAGCGGCTCTACTTTTCCTATAAATACCCATCCACCCTCAACCCCAAAACCCACAAATCTGATTAAGAAAGCTCTAAGTTGGAACCTTCGTTTCATACCTGAGCTATTTTGATCTGGGTTAGCATTCGGGGACCCTTCGTAAGTATTCTTTCGTTCTTTTCCTTATTTTTACTGCTTTTCGAGTCAGAAAGTCAAACTTTGTTTGACTTTCAGCATTGACCAGTAACGGTCAATGCGAAGTTCGTTTGAACTTCGCAACGTGATTGTAATCACGATGGTCATAGTCCCTTGGGACTATGCCTACTGATTGCCACGTTGTCTAGGGTCGTAGGGTAAGCGATCTAATAAATCGCTTATACCTCGAACCCGACCCAGTTTGGTCGATCATTAGGATCCGACCAAACACAGTAGGTGACCATAGTAGGTAGGGAATAACCTTCCGAGGTTATACCCTATGGTCACATCGTTTAAGTAGTTGTATGATAGGTAGTTTATATGCCTTAGGTAAATTACCAGAATACCCTTTTCATGTATAATTGGTAATTAAGCATATGTAACCTAAACTTTTGTCACGTAACTGATTATGTAACATGTTTAGGCATATAATACTTGTCATAGGACTAGTTAGGCGGTCCGAACGCGTTTCACGCGCACGACGCGTTAAAGTAGCATAAGCTTCCTAAACGGGTCGTAATGGGTCGTAAACAATTATGTTAGGTTTCATTTAGTATGTAGGCTTTGTTAAACCATATCACACGAGTCTCCACACTCGTTTGGTTTACAAACCCTAATGCTACCCAGTCTTCCGATTTAGGTCCGGTTATTTAACATAGTTACCTATATTAGGAGCCGTTTGATTCCGAGATCTCTAGCACTGCTTGGTGGTTATCTTTAGGCAACTGAGCAATCTCAAGTGAGTACATAGACCCCTCTTTTACTGTTTTCCAAACTGTTTTGGGGTGGAACACATGTGCCTACTTGTTACTTTCATGCTTTCCTGTTTTCACATCATATACCTGCTATGTTCGTTAGTACATTATAGTACATGATTTCATTACATTTTATGCTATGTATGTCCATTGCGTTCATACTTAGTACATCGTTTTACATTTACATTTTATGCTATTTATGTCCATTGCGTGCATACTTAGTACATTGTTTTTCATCACATGCTTACATTTTGGTATGACATTTGGTTTGTTTACATGGGACAATACATTCATTAACACCGATCATGCCGTTCGTTAGTAGGTAGTGGTACCATAGGAATTGACAACTCCCGTTCCGGACGTCCCAGGGAAAGGGGATGAAAGGAATGACCGAATTCGTTGATATTAAGACAGATAGACCTTTAATTTGTTTAAAGGGTTTATCACCACAGTCGCCAGGCTTGGATGTATGCATTTTCACAATACCACATAAATGTTCATATTAAATAGTTGCATGCATTTACACAAAACATAGCTTTGATTTAAACCAAGTTTTACTTCAATACTTTGTTTTTGTGCATATGGTTTAGTTGAGACCTTTCACTTGCCATACATGACATTTTGACATAGACATTAGACATAGACATTTCGGCATAGACATTTTAACATGATTGACATTTAATCATGCATTTACACAAAACATAGCTTTGATTTAAACCAAGTTTTACTTCAATACTTTGTTTTTGTGCATATGGTTTAGTTGAGACCTTTCACTTGCCATACATGACATTTTGACATAGACATTTGACTTGGATATTTGACATAGACATTTGACATGGATATTTGACATAGACATTTGACATGGATATTTGACATAGACATTTGACATGGATATTTGACATAGACATTTGACATGGATATTTGACATAGACATTTGACATGGATATTTGACATAGACATTTTGACATGATTTACATCTTGACATGAACATTTTACATTGTTTGGTTTGGTTTGATTAAGTGATTAAGTAACGATGCGTGTGTAATATGATACAAGCATGGTGGATACGCCGCTGGTACTTCCTATATATAAGTGGTTGTATGGTATTACATGTCGTAACGTTATTTGAATCATTTCAGTTTGAGACATAGAACATTACATACAAATAACATACTTTTCACAAGACATTGATTTCTAAACAACTTATCTTATGCAAACATATTTTACTTGGTTATTCATTTAACCTTACATTTATTTATACTTATCATCTGATCTTATCGTTTTTCAAATGATTTAAAAGACAAAGCAAATAACAAGGTTCATGACTAAACATTTTCTCAAACATAAGTCATGAATCTTATTTTCACAAAACCTATGTATCTCACAGGCATTTTTATGCTGACGTACCTATTTTCACATGTGTTTTTCAGGAGCTGTTGCATAAGATAATCAAGACACACATAGACAGACTTGGGCTTTAGTGACAATAAAAGATGCAAGACTAGTTAATTATGTTGTATTTCCTTGTTTGTTAAGACATTGTAACACTTTTAATGAATAAAGCGAAACTTCAATTGCCATGGATTTGAAACATTAATTCTGTTACAACACTCCCCGATGTTTCCGCCACGTTTGGTATGTTCTACGTGGTCGGGGTGTGACAGCATCGAGATTCGAAAGGATCCAGAGAGGAACGGAAAGTTCACGTTCGGGTAGGGGACAATCACTGCTATGACCCCTATAGGTTCGTTATGCTTCACATCGATCAAATAACGGAACGGAACCCCTTTTCCACTTGCTAAGGCTCACTGGGACTCGCATGCACCCCACATTATTATTATGTGTGCACCCATAATAATATTGTGATTTGCATGCTCATCTCAGCTCCTCTTAACTCATGTCAAATGGTTCCTCGAACTCGAGTAGCAAACAAAGAGCATCACGAAGCGTAAGTCATGAAGGTTTAGGGAAATACCACCCTATCAGTCACATAACACATGCAAGTAATACATGATTTCATACTGTTGTGCTAAACGTGCAATCACATGCAATATCATATGTAAGTGTTCACTAGTTATGCAGTACAATGAGTATACGAGAGACGAACCTTGCAATCTGGAGCTGAGTGTCATGGCCGTATTGACGTTTTCAGAACTGTTCGGTTATAGTCTGGTTTTACAAAAACGTTTTCCCCCTTTTTAAAACCAAGTTCACTATAACCTAGCTCTGATACCAATCTGTCACACCCCCAAATTACCACATGCGGAATCACCGCGGGGCGTGTGACGTACCAGGATCTAGCCACCAATCACATTGAACTTAAAAAGATAAAATAGAACTTTCATTTATTTAAAATAAGTGTTACAATACAAGAGTTATTATCCAGCGGAAGCATATTACATTTTGTTATGAGTTTCATAAAACAAGTGTATAAAAACCATCAGACTTGTCTTGTGATTCCTTGTAACTTGACCCACGACCACTCCAGCATCCCAGACAGCAAGTTCCAACAACATGTACCTAAAGGCCTGCAAGGCATGTAACAACGAATCAACAACAAAGTTGAGCGAGTTCACAGTTGGTTGTTTAGTTTTAAAAGTTTGTTTAGAAAACCATAAGTTGTTTCGTAAACCACGAGTTAACCAGTATCTTTGTTTCCCAAACCATATCCATAATCAGTGGGGGCTTCCCCATGTGAACCCTAGACCGTTACCATATCGATAACTGACGAAAATAAGTTGTGCCCTACGTCAATGTCTATCATCATTGACTAAGTGCCCAGATCCATTAGTACACGCCCGTCCAACTGGCACGGTGTGAGGCTTGTCAACCCTAATAGCGCTATTAACTAATGACACGCTCGCCATTGGCCCGGCGATTAAGTCGATATAAAAATGAGGGACTTCATGACAGAGTTTTGTCTAGTAAGTTTAAGGTTGTTGTCCTAACCAAGGAGGACGAACGTACATATTCTACCCAAGGAGAATACGCAGGATTAATATTGGCATCCTACCCATGGAGGATGGCGGTAAATATCCTACCCAAGGAGGATATGTAGGTTCCGTTTTAATTCTTTAACCCATTCCCAACCACCGGGAATCCCATGCCTTAGAAAGTGTGTGAACTCACCTTGGTTTGCTCGGTAGAATTAATTACTCATTTAACAAAAGTGATCAACCAAATCCTATGATAGTTACACAACAGTCAGTTTGCATACACGCCCAGTACGTATCATTCCACATATATTCATCAGATAGTGCACAAAATACAAGTAGTGGCATTCATCATCCCGTACACTAGTCCAATCATTTAAGCGTGTTGTATGACAATTCATTACCATGTACGGTCCCAAAACATAAAGCCCATCTACTTATGCGGCCCGTTTATGAGTGTATGTTTTAATGGCTCGAGGCCCGGTGAAATGGTAAGACTCAGCAGAACTGTGCAAGCTCTGGACTGTTCGGCCTAAGCCCAACCCAAAACTTTTACACGGTTGCCCAAGTTATTTACATATTATCGGCCCAAGCTTTTCTTATAATTATCACTCCCAAAACAAATCCCCATACCGTTAAATCTAAGCACATTTCTATCAATTATCATCCAACAGTTGACTTGCACACACATACACATCAAACAGATCGGACATCATGTGAGTATCATTTAACCAACAAATCTAGTGTACATGCAACACAGATTTCGTAGACACAGTTATCTATATCATCATCAACAGTAACCACTTAATTAACCAAATCAACCATTGTTTACATCCCATACTTCTTATCCAAACAATAACATCAATCACTTGAAGCATAGTCTTTCGTCGTGACAAGGGTGCGTGACGAATCATTATGTTTCGTCGTGATGATGGGTGTGGCGAAACTCTAGGTTTCGTCGGAAGCAACATCAGATGATATATCGCATCAAGTTAATCAATATACAACAACATAATATTCATAATAACCATTAAATATTACAAAAACATCATGGCTATCACATTGTTCGATTAAGCCAATACTACAAGCATGTGGCCGCCATCTTTTATTCAAAGCTATCCATTTTCTCAGATCACTTAACTTCACATTCATTGGACCACTAAGACCACTAATATATCAAGTATTATCATTATCAAAACAAACAATGGCCAACAAATGTTTAAAGCATTCGAAAGGGTTATTAGTGGACCGATTTGTTTGGTGGGCTAACAAACTCATTGGGCCGATAACCTATCACGTGATGGCCTGTCAACATATTAAACCTCATCATCAAATCTTGGGCTTGGCAATTTATTCACATGATACATTCTGTTAACACCAATTCCCAATTTTAATGGCCGACAACAGTTAATCCATTAACATCATCCCACACCATCCATCATCTACTTAACCAATTGTTATGCATATTATAATTTCAACTCTTTATTAATCATGAATCGCAATTTACACATACCAATCATATGAATCAGATTATCATGCATTCCTAACATTCACAAATCATTCCCATATTATTCACAATGTAATCATCGATATCAACAAGCACATATATCATAACTTAATTCACATACATGCTGAATATCACAACAAGAAACTCAATTTAATAGAATGGTAACTAACCGAGAGATGGTGATGGTGATCACGACTGGGGGGGGGGGGGGTCTTCCACTGCCGTACGTAGAATATAGAGAAGGGTAGGGTTTGGTTTGTTATGTTGTGATGATTAGAGGTATAAGGGTTTACGTATACTTAATAATAAAACCAACACCTAATAAATGGGCCGATCCCATAACTTATCTTGTTAAACACAACTGGGCCAGATTTAATCAAAACACATATGAGATAGGTTGGGCTCAGTTTGTGTTAGTTCGGGCTGGAGTGAAGTGTTAACAATGTGTTAGCTCACTAATGTGGCCCAATGACTTGCGGCCCAAAGTGCTAACAATGTTAGTTCCTAAGATTAGCTATTCGACCCATAGAAACGTTTTAATGATTTCTTGTAGTTAAATAGTTACACACAAGTAGGCATATCCAATCACGTTATACCTTTAGCAATTACGTTCCAGTTACAAGTGTGTTTCCTAATTTTTATCATCGTAACGAATAAGAACGAGATATAACAAGAAACAGGATCACGTGACTAAGAGGCATTGACCTTGAAAGTTCGGGTTGTCACAGTTGAGCTGGTTGGTTGGGGGCAGCTTGATCATTGTGAGCAACCACGGCGAAGTTCTGGGAAGCTTTTCGCTTCTTTGACTTCTTGAAGGATCCAGTCTGTTCATCTTTGGGTTTCGATTCCTCGACTGGTTTCTTATCACCTTTTCGGAAAAGTTTACCTTTCCTGATTTGAGATTCAGTCAAGGTAGCAGATAGCTCAATGGCCTGCCTAACTGTAGTGGGGTTACTACCAGTCACAATGTCTTGTACTGAGTCAGGGAGGCCATCAATGTATTTTTCGATTGCCCTATCCAAAGGCGTAACCATATTCGGGCATAACAGACTTAACTCCTCATAACGATCCGTGTAGGCTCGATGCTCACCGCTATCTTGCTTAAGATCGTCGAATTCCCTTTCCAAGGCCCTGATCTCGTGACAAGTACAGAATTCTTTCATCATCAGAGCTCGAAGCTCTTCCCATGTTTGAGCCAGTGCCACATCAGCACCCCTATCTCTCATCACACCATTCCACCACATCAAAGCTTGTTTCTCAAAGACACTAGATGCAAATTCTACCTTTCGCCCGTTTGGGCATTGAACATGCCTGAAGGTGCTCTCTAGACTCTCGAACCATTGCAAAAGTGTAGTCGCTCCTTGAGACCCAGAAAACTTTGATGGCTTAGCCGAGTTGAACGTCTTGAAGTTGCAGGGGGCATTATTGTTGTTGAGAGCTTGGTTACATTGAGCAACGATGTTCGGGATTGCAGCTGTCACACCCCGACCACGTAAAACAACAAAACGTGGCGGAAACATCGGGGAGTGTTGTAACAGAATTATTGTTTCATAACACATGGAAATTGAAATACTGTTTTATTGAATACACGAGTTACAATGTCTTGACAATCCAAGAAACATAATATAAATAACTAGTCTTGCATCTTTTATTGTCACTAAGGCCCATGTCCGCCTAAGTGTATCTTGATCAATCCTATGCTTCATTTCCTGAAACACATGTGAAAATAGGTACGTCGGCATAAAAATGCCGGCGAGTACATAGGTTTTGTGAAAATAAGATTCATGACTTAATTTTAAGAAATTGTTTAATAACAGTCGGTCATGAACCTTGTAATTTTGCTTTGTCTTTGTAAATCATTTGAAAAACAATAAGTTCCGATGATACGTATAAATAAGAGAATAATTCATGGTTAAATGGATAACCATGTAAAATGAGTTTGTATAAGTTAAGTTGTTTGTAAAACAATGTATTGTGAAAAGTATGTTATTTGTATAAAATGTTATATGTCATAAACTGAAATGATTCAAATAACGCTACGATAAGTAATACCATACAAACACTTATATATAGGAAGTACCAGCGGCGTATCCACCATGCTTGTATCATATTACACACGCCTCGTTAATTAATCACTTACTCAAACCAAACCAACAATGTAATAAGTCTATGTTTAAACCAATAGTCAAAAGTCCTTGTATAAATCGTGTCAAATGTTTATAGTCCAAAATTAGTCAAGTAATGTGTAACCAAAATGATATGTATGGTAAGTAAAATAAGACTACTTAAACCATAAGTAAAAATGTACAAAAACAAAGTATTGAAGTAAAACTTGGTTTAAATCAAAGCTATGTTTTGTGTAGTAAATGCATGCTATACTGATACGAACATTTATGCGGTGTTGTGAAAATTCATACATCCAAGCCTTGAGACAGTCGGATAACTATGTAAAAATGAGTTATCAAAAGAATATGTATTCGGATTCGGTCATTCCTTACGTCCAAACAAACCCGAGATTTCAGGAATGGGATTTGTCAAGTCCTATGGTACCACTACCTACTACCGAGCGGCGTAGCAAATGTTAATGAATGTATAGTATAGTTTAAACAAACCAAATGTCATACCAAAATGTAAGCATGTTTTATGAAGATAATGTACCTAGTATGCTAGAGTAAACATACAAGGTAGAGCTGTAAAACAATGTGTCCATATGTTACTGGAACATATGCAACAGAGATGCAATGTAAAATAATGTACTAAGTATGTACTAAATGGACATACGTAGCATAAAACATAATGAAATCATGTACTATAAATGTACTAATAAACATAACAAGTATATGATGTGAAAACAAGAAAGCATGAAAGTAACAAGTAGGCACATGTGTTCCACCCCAAAACAGTTTGGAAAACGGTAAAAGAGGGGTCTATGTACTCACTTGAGATTGCTCAGAAGTCCTTGAGTAACAACCAAACAATGCTAGAGATCGCGGATATCAAATGGCACCTAATATAGGTAACTATGTTAATAACCGGACCTAAATCGGAAGATCTGATAGAATGAGGGTTCGTAAACCAAACGAGTATAGAGACTCGTGTCATATGGTTTAACAAAGCCTACATACTAATTGAAACCTTAATCTAATAGCTTATGACCCATTACGACCCGTTTAGGTAGCTTATGCTACTTTAACGCGTCGTTCGCGTGAAACGCGTTCGGACCGCCCAACTAGTCCTATGACAAGTGTTATATGCCTAAACATGTTACATAATCAGTTATGTGACAAAAGTTTAGGTTACATATGCTTAATTACCAATTATACATGAAAAGGGTATTCTAGTAATTTACCTAAGGCATATAAACTACCTATCATACAACTACTTAAACGATGTGACCATTAGGTATAACCTCGGAAGGTTATTCCCTATACACTATGGTCACCTAATGTATTTGGTCGGATCCTAATGATCGACCAAACTGGGTCGGGTTCGAAGGTATAATCGATTTATCAGATCGCTTACCCTTACGACCCTAGACAACGTGGTAATCAGTAGGCATAGTCACAAGGGACTATGACCATCGTGATTACAATCACGTTGCAAAGTTCAAACGAACTTCGCATTGACCATAAGCTGGTCAACGCTGAAAGTCAAACAAATTTTGACTTTCGGACTCGAAAACGATAAAAGAACGAAAGAATACTTACGAAGGGTCCCCGAATGCTAATCGTGATCAAAATAACTCAGGTATGAAACATTGGTTCCAACTTAGAGTCACTTAGATCAGATTCTAGTGGTTTTGAAGTAATGGGGGGTGGGGTATTTATAGTTTTCAGGTAACCGTTAAGATCGTTTCATGGAAACCGTGCTTTAATCGCATCCGTACAAGTGTCGGAAAGTTATGGTGCCTAAAAATGGGTCTAAATGAGCTGAATGTGCAGTTGAGAATGTGTGGGTGAGGATCAAACAGCTGGAAACTGCTGACTGTTCGATATTATCTGATCAGAGAGTCGGACGTGGCCCGCGTCAGGATCTACCAAAACTCAGGCGGGCCGCCTGGGAGTTGCAGATCAGAAACATGTTTGCAGAATTACAGTTTCAGTCCCTGTTGATGTTTTAAGCCATTTTCGACACTTCTAAGGCCCGTAAAGCCAACTTTAAGGCCCTAAAATGATGCCTAAACATTGTGGACATGAAACATGCTCAAAAATATGTCAGGTGTTGGCTCGTTTGTCCGTACGAACGCGATGTTCGCTTAATTACGACGGAATGCGCATAAGCGCGAAAAACGATCCAAATGACGCGACGAATGGATTTTTCTTATGCCAAACACTAAAATAAAATGTTTTAGTGCTTACATAAATTTTTGGATGTCCGGATGTATTCAGAACGTAAGTTATGCGCGAAAATGCAAACTTGTGCACTTTTTGACACTTTTAGTCCCTGAATGACCCAAAAGTTTATTTTAGCATACCGAACCCCTTAAAACCTATTTCTAAGCTATGTAAAGGATATTTATGGTATGTTTAACTTATGGTCATGTTTCGAAATGTCTGTTACAGTTCAAATTGGCATACTCTCGTAGTTTGTCAAGTTTAGTCCCTGTAAGCGAATTAGCTTGTTTTTGCCACACCAAAGCCTTCAAAACTTATTTCTAAGTTATGTAAAGGTTATTTAAGGTATGTTAAGCCTATGTCACTATTCTGGAGTGTTTGTTGCATTAAACTGGTTATATTTACGCATCGGTGCGCATATAACCTTCCAGAAAGCGTTTTAGAGTTTGGAATTGAACAAAAATTGATATGTGCAAATGATACACATATTTTTACAAATCCCAAGTATGAAATATAATATTTCATTGGTTTGGTATTTGTTTGATGGCCGTGGAGGCACAGGTGTTACAGCAGCAGTCATTTGCTGCGTAATGACAGCTGCCAGCTCTTCAATAGGTACCTGATTTTCGCGTCGTGGAGGCATTCTAAAAAGGGGAAACAAGAGAGAGAAAACAAATGAAATGGCGTTGGGTAAGAATAGGATGTTACAATTACCGACCAAAATCATGGATGATGGTCATTTGTTTGAACCACGAAGCAAACAAACGACACGCAAAGGCTGAATCGAAGCAAATAGGTCCTCATAATGTATCGAGAAGACATGCTCGCCTATAAGTGGACACTCACCCCAAGAGTTCCCAGGTAAGAGTGACTGGTCCGATATTGCGGATTTGTACGAACACTCTAGCCTTAGACAGAAAGCTCAGGGTACAGGCACCCACCCTTCCAGTTTGCACGTGTTCACATTATGTAGCCCTAAACTTTGACGAAAATTTGAAAACTTTTGAAGGTTCAAAACCTTATAATAAATCATCCTAGAACAGATGATTAGTTTTCAAAGCAGATTCGAATTTTGTGTTCTTATTGTGGTTGTTGCCTAAAGATAGGCAACGGTATTGTTTTATGACTAAACGCAAGTAAACTCGCGTTAGGGTCCTAGGAAGGTTATAGTCTAGGTCAAAGCATTACTAATAACCTAATTCCCTATAACCATTGGCTCTGATACCAACTTTTCTGTCACACCCCGACCACGTAAAACAACAAAACGTGGCGGAAACGTCAGGGAGTGTTGTAACAGAATCATTGTTTCACAACCATGGATTAAACAGTTTCGGTTTATTGAATTAAATGTATTACATTACATTGGAATTAGAAACAAAACATGAACAAATAGACTTTCATTGTTATTAAGTCACTAAGGCCTCGCCCATTCCTATGTGAGCGTACACAAACATCATCATCAAACATCATCAACTATGGTACCTGAAACACATGTGAAAATACGTCAGCATAAAAATGCCGGCGAGTACATAGGTTTTGTATGAGTGTCGGATCCATGGCTAGTTTACATGTTGCAACACCTTATTAAAAACCTTGTTTTGAAAAGTATAGCATTGCATCATAACTAACCAACTCAAATCAAGTTGGTTATACTTTATAAAATCTCATAGCCATGATTCTTAACCCAAAACATTTGTTTAAGAAAACCAAAATTTGTAAAACATCTCGTAAAAACACGTTAATAAAACTCGTATGGTTTATATTGTTAGAAAAACCTTGTAATATAACTTTGTTCTGATAACCTTGCCCAAGTGATCTAGATAACGCAACGATATATAATGTGTTAAAAACACTTATATATAGGAAGTACCAGCGGCATATCCACCATGTTTTTAACACATTACACCCGCCCCGTTACCTAATCACTTCCCAAAACCCAATGGTTCAAACATGTAGGATCGTGTCGTCTTGTAGGATCGTGTCGTGACCCAAACGAGTCAATCAGAAGAGCTCTAGTCCGTTTCAGAGGCGGAAACTAAGAAACGGATGTGAAAAACAGCTTGTTTCACTAATAATCGTCTTGTATATTGATTAAAATCAGTTTACAGATCAAATGACGCTTCGGCAGCAATTTGGCACCGGAATGACGAAAGATACAAATGAATCCGCTTGAAGGGTTTATATAGGGGATAGGGTTTCGCTTGAAAGTGTCATGAAGACAGTTCAAGTGAAATGGCCAGAGTTGAGTTCGCTTGAAACTGTCACATGACATTTCAAGCTGACACACTCACTTCAAGCGAACACACATAAACTAAACCCTAAAATCTCCAAATTTCTCGTATAACGCGCCCTGATCTAACAATTCTAGCACTAGACTCGATACAAGACGAAGTCGACAGATGTATGCACTAACAGACTCCCCCTCAGATGTTGACGAGTCTTCAGTGTCGAGTCTTATCATCTTCAATCTTTATCAGTCTTCGGGCATCCTCAGAATCAACTTCCTAGCTCTTGTATCTTCAGACTCTATCTTTCTAACAGACTCCCCTCAACTTGTGCTGGGATTGTAGTCTGGCTTTCACAGGTTCAGGTATCGTAACCTGACTCTCCTGCAAATTCTCTACCCAAAACATAAGTTTCATAAAAGATAAGATATAACAAATATAGAAACTTTGCTAATCACTTGAAGACACAACCCTGAATACATCATTTTTAAGTATCAAACAAAATAATTTATCATGTCAATTTCTGATGAACCACTTGAATGAATATCATTTTCATTTCAAACATCTTCAAACAAACTTTCCCAAACCTGTTCGTCATGTTCAGCACTCGGAATTTTGAAAATCAACTCTTCAATATCACTCGTCTAAAATCTTTTTGGATTTTTCAAAATTTATGCTAAAACACACTGAAAATATTTTTGAATTTTTTTATATAACAGAAATGAAAAGCAGTAAAGAAATATTTACATACAATATTTTTGTGAGTTTGTGTAAGAGGATCATATCAGTTTTTGAGAGAAGTCACCAACACCGTTAAGCTTTATACATTTTAGGTTCTAAACGATTCACTTAGATTGTCAGTATGCTGATCCACTTAAATTTTCACACAAAGTTCAACTATTTCGAGATACGAGATTAATGTTTTAGAGACTTAAACTTATTCACGTGTCCCACCTCAGAATATACTCTCGTATCCAGATCCCAATATTCAGTCTTACAGGTGAGTATACCTAGAAGATATCTGTAAGGTGTTAAATTGTGAAACCGTGAGAGCTCAGGTCAGAACTTCCGTTTAGCAGAGAGATGACGGCTCGACTTTTGGTGGGTCCCCTTTAGAGGATCTTTTTTACAACAGCATAGATTAGCAATTTTATTGTCTCATCATTTATGCTGAGGGCGGCGCTATTTTTCAAGCAAGCGTAAAGTATTCTCCGGGGACTAGGCCATTGCTTCCGCATTATCAGAAGTCCTGGGATAATACCCCAGATATCACTAAGCATAAAGACCTAGTATCTCAGAAAGAGGGGTCCTTCAAACAAGATTTCGGGGGTTACCCATATATCCGAGAGATGTTACTCACGAATTAAGCAAGTTTGAATTTAGGTTTATATCTCGTCACAATTTACTAAATGTGCAAAAACCTACTGGCATATCATCAGTGAGACCGTTTATCACTATTTAACTTTCCAATTCTTTAGCATGCCGTGATCGTCCACTGATGTACTATCATTTCCTCTTTTATACAACAAAACTCATTTTTGATTTTATCATGTTTTTGACTTTTTCAAATTTTCTAATGTTTTTGGATTTTCTGAAAATTTTTACTCCCCCTAAAATGCAAACACATTTTAGGAAATTTGAAAACAAACTATACAATAAAGTGACAACCGATATCAAATTGCTTCAATTCTCCATTCACTTGGCATAAACAATCAGAACTCCCCCTCACAACAAACTATTTTCCCATTGTGATTTCAAAACACTTAAGTTTGTTTTAATCAAATGGTTTTTCCGGAAAATAAGTTTTGTTGATTTTAATAAACCATTTGTAGGTTAGGGGTTCATCACATTGTTCTCCAAAATACCACTTGTAAGCATGGTCCAATCAAGTTCAACTTAATGACCTTGATTAACCACTTGTCAATGAAAACCTCTTTCAACCACTTACAGGTTCACTCACCAACCATCCCATTTGTAAATCAAAATATAACAATTTAAAGATATCACCTGTAGATTTACCAACAAACATTTCAAGAATAATGCCGATTCCTGCTCCACTCTTACCAACCTAGGAGCTCCGGCAAGTCAGGATTTTTAGTTTGGAAAAACTTTCCCCCAAGCCTGGCCAGCATTGGGAGATTCTGGGACACATCTATCCCACCAACATTTTGATTTATAAAACTCTTTGGCACCTTTTACCTTTCTGTCAACCATCTTACCAAAAATATGCTTGACTTTTCCATTGAAAGTCTTCTCAACATCAAATTCTCCCTTATTAGCGAAGAATTGATTTGAGATCTCTACCTTTCCCACTTTCTTCATCAAATTTTCCTTTGACAATGGAGGAAAATCCTCATCGTTCACCTCTGGAACGGAATTCACAACCTTTTTCTCAACCAAAGACTCCTCTGATTTTATGGAATCAGATTCATTGTCAGAACAACTATCTGTTTTAACAACCCACTTTTGTTTACTCAAATCACCATTTCTTTTGTAAAACCGTTTTGAACTTTCTCCTTCCTCAGAAGTAGAATTTTCAAACTTTTTAACATTTTTCACAAGTTGTTCTTTCTTATCAACACAAGTTTTTCTCAGAACAGAGTTAGAAGAAACTTCCTGTTTTTGGTAGTTGGTCTTGGGGCAATTCCCAGCTATGTGTCCAACTTCTTGGCATTTGAAACAGGTTCTTCTGTCAACTCTTGAAGCAAACTTTCTCACATTCTTCTTTACTTCAGCAAGAAACTCTTGATTCTACTGCTTCCAGAACGGTTTCTTCTGTTCATCCTCTGAACTTCCTCTTGAAACAAATTTTGTTTTTGGTTTATAAGTTTTCTGATTTTTATAATTTTCTGAAGAATTGAAACCAAGACCTTTCTTTTTAAGATTACCATTATGGTTTGGTTTCTTTCGATAACGTGAACCATAACCGTAACCCTTTTTCTTGTTCAATCTCTGTTGGACCCTTGAAGTGTATTTTTTAGGTTTTTCATCAAGATTTAAATCTTTTATTTCAGAAATGTTAATTTCTATTAGTTTGAAAACCTGTTTGATCATTTCAGTTTTTACACTTCTTATTGGAAATTCATTATCAGAATATAATTTGTCTGAATCATTCAAAGTATAAGCCACTTTAATTGATCCGTCATTCAAATTAGATTTTGATAACAAGAATTCTTTATTGTAAACCCGTTTAACCGATGAACTCGGACTCTTTTCTGACGAACTCGGACTATTTTCTGACGAACTTGAACTCTCAGATTTAGACTCCAACTTTGATTCTTCATCCGTATCCAACACCTGATCGACAACTTTCTTTATTAACTCAGACTCATGATCAGTGTCAGATGCTGTGAATGTAACATCAATATTTTCTGGTAATTCATCAATGATTTTAGACTTTAACTTGATGTTGACTGCCTTTTTTAGACGTTCCTCATTAGGATTCCTTGGAGAATAAGTTTCATGTATCGGGGGTGGACATCTGTTGTACTTGACACTTGGTTTCTTACCAGTATCAGTATCTTCAGTCTTTTTATCCATGAAAGCTTCCAGACCTGCAACAGTAGGATAAACACGATCAATCAAATAATCACAAGTAGTGTAACTCAACAATAATCGTTTAATCCTTTCACTTTCAATTTTTTCTAATTCCAAGTCTTGTTTCAGCTTAGCACAGTCTTCGATGTAATCATTAATGACACTCTGCTTTGTCATTAATGTTGCGCTCATTTTTTCCATTGCTTTCTCAATTTCTGTATTCGTCTTTTTCAGACGATCAACTGTGTTGTTGAGCACATCATATGACTCCTTTATATACTTCACATCGGACAATAAATCTTCTTTAATCCTCTCTAATTCAGCAATCTTCTTATCTTTCTCCTCACAAACTTTGCAAGATTCTGAACACTTCGAACACGGTTTTTCAACTTCAACTATTTTCTCCACCACTTTCTCCACTTCAACAACTTTCTCAACTACTTTCTCAGTTGCTGGTTCAACATTTGCTTCTCCAGCTTCTGTCTTTGTCTTTTCATCAGCTAGCCTTCTTGCTGCTTCCAATTCTCTTCTCAATCTGGCAATCTTCTTCTGATTTAGCATCTCCATTTTATCTGCAAAGAAGAAATTAAAGCTGTCAGGATCTAAGCCTTTTCTAGCTTTATTAAGATGTTCTTCTTCATCATCAGTATCAACATCACTTCCAAGATCTGGAAAAATCGGAATTCTTTTCTCACTAGTCTCTTCTTCATCCAGAACTCTAGCAACAAAACATGAACCTTGTGGAATATATTTATCCCAGTTAAAACTCTCTGCAGCTAGACTTGAACCTTGTGGAATGTAGTTATCCCAACTAAATCCCTCGGCAACAAACTCATCATCTTGATCAATTATCCCAGAATATGCTTTCTTATTTGCATCTTCGATCATTTTCCGTTTATCATCTACAATTGGTCGAGCATGAGCAGTTTGTGGTTCTTTTTGTTGAGTAATATGATGAAAAATTGATTTCTGATAATAATTGCTATTTTCTTGATTCCCGGTTGTTTCTTGGTTTTTGCATTCTCGTTTAAAATGACCTTTTCCTTTGCACCGGAAACAAGTAACCTTTGATTTGTCAAAACCCAAAGGAGAAGTAGCCATTCCTCGAAACTCATCTCTACCAGTAATTTGCTGAAATTTTTCTGCTCTCCTCCAAGCACTAGCTAAACACCACTTCACATCCATCAATTCAAGCTCCTCAGCATCAATTTGATCATAATCTTCTTTTGTAAGCATCGGATTTCCAATCTTGCCATCAATCAAACTTTCATACGATTCCAACATAGCAACAACTGACATCATGTGTTGCTTGGCTATCTCTGGAGACAAATTTTGACCATTTTGAATGTTCAACGTAACATTGCACTGCAAATTTGTTGAATTCTTTTGTTGAGGACTTGATGTTTTAAAGTTTGGATCAAAACTTGAATATGCAGATGAAGTTCCACCACTCTGTATCACATTACTACCACTTGTTTCAGATGAGCTGTCAGCACTAAAACCAGTTTGGATCTTTGGACTAGAACTGGGGGTAGTTTCAAACTTGTTCCCTCTATAATACAAACTAATATCTTGTTGAGCATTTGGATTCGTCATGATAGCAGTTTTCTGAATATCCAATTCCTGCTCTTCAATTTTCTGAATGAACTGTGCCAAATTCATACTCTCAGACTTTCTCATATGTTTCACAATCATCAAATATGTTCCCCATTTATGATGTGGTAGTGCTTCAGCTAACTTATCAACCCACTCATCATCATCTTTCTCAATTTTAAATCTTCCCATTTCTAATACTAGATGACAATATCTATCAATTGTCTGCTTTGTTGTTTCATGGTTGAAAGCTGTAAACATATCAAATGATTTTTTCAATAATGCCTTTTTGTTTTTGATCATATTTGCGCTTCCTTTGAATTTCTTAATCAAGGCTTCCCAAATAGATTTAGCTGTACCATTATGTTGAAGCAGAACAAAAATATCTTCTTTAATCGCTTGCTGAAGAATACTAATCATCATTTTCTCACTTGTAAATTTCAATTTGTCACCCTCTGTATAATCACAAATAGCTTTTACAATCCCACGTTCATTTTTAGGTTTCTTATAATCTTTCAACAACGAACACCAAGCATCAAACTTATAAGCTTGCACCCAGTTCTCGAATCGATTTTTCCATCCTTGAAAATCCTCAATGTACATCAGTTTTGGCGGTTTCTGATGTGTTCCTGTTTCATTCTCACTGTATAATGTTTCAGTAGCGGTAACTGGTGCAACAGGTGTAGCAAAAGCATTGTAAAATTCCTCGGCCATGATTTGGAAAATTTGTTCACGAAGATACAAGTTCAAGCGAAATGACAGTTCAAGCGAAACCTATGTTCAAGCGAGAGTACAGCTGAAGCAAAATACCCTACTTCGCTTGAAACCAATACACCTTCAAGCGAAACCACAACTTGAAGCGAAATAGCACCTCTGAAGCAAACTAGGTGATAATTTCAAGCGAAACCTCAATTTCAAGCGAAATGTGATAAAATTTCAAGCGAAAACACGCTTTCAAGCGAACTCTGATGAAATACTCAAGCGAAATGCTGCTGATTTCATTTTGCGATCTGTTTTTCAAGCGAACTATCGTAATTTTACTAGTTTTAAGCCGAATTAATGTCTAATTCTTTCAAGGATTACTTAAAACATAGTTTCGAACACAATATGTGAAATTCAGAACTTTTTGACCATGAAAACTGTTTCAATTTCAAAAAGAAGGTGTAGAAGTCAGAAAAATGGCTGTTTTTGGCAAGAACTCTTCTTCCTGAGCTCTGATACCACTTGTAGGATCGTGTCGTGACCCAAACGAGTCAATCAGAAGAGCTCTAGTCCGTTTCAGAGGCGGAAACTAAGAAACGGATGTGAAAAACAGCTTGTTTCACTAATAATCGTCTTGTATATTGATTAAAATCAGTTTACAGATCAAATGACGCTTCGGCAGCAGTTTGGCACCGGAATGACGAAAGATACAAATGAATCCGCTTGAAGGGTTTATATAGGGGATAGGGTTTCGCTTGAAAGTGTCATGAAGACAGTTCAAGCGAAATGGCCAGAGTTGAGTTCGCTTGAAACTGTCACATGACATTTCAAGCGGACACACTCACTTCAAGCGAACACACATAAACTAAACCCTAAAATCTCCTAATTTCTCGTACAACGCGCCCTGATCTAACAATTCTAGCACTAGACTCGATACAAGACGAAGTCGACAGATTTATGCACTAACAAAACAGTTACAAATGGTTCACATAAATCAAAAGGTTACAAATGGTTCACATAATTCAATCAGCTTCAAATGGTTCAAAAAGATATAAAACAATTTGTCCATATACTGGATAAGCAAATGCAACAAATGAACATACATAGCGTGAAAAGCAATGTAAAACAATGTACTAAGTAGGCACTAAATGGACATACATAACATGAAATGGCGTGTAAAACGATGTACTAAGTATGCACTAAAAGGACATACATAGCAAAAACATAATGAAATCATGTACTAATAGTGTACTAATGAACATAGCAAGTATATGATATGAAAACATGGAAAGCACGAAAGTAACAAGTAGGCACATGTGTTTCACCCCAAAATGTTTGAAAAACAGTAAAGAGGAGACTATGTACTCACTTGAGGGTGCTTAGAAGTCTTGAACAACAACCAAGCAAAGCTAGAGGGATCACGGAATCAAACGGCACCTAATATAGATAACTATGTAAATAAACGGACCTAAATCGGAGGATCGGATAAAATGAGGTTTTGTAAACCAAATGAGTGTAGGGACTCATGTAATATGGTTTAACAAAGTCTACATTCTAAAACAAAACCAAACCTAAGTGCTTACGACCCATTACGATTCGTTAAGGTAGCTTACGCCACTTTAACGCGTCGTTCGCGTAAAACGCGTTCGGAACGCCTAACTAGTCCTATGACAAGTATTATATGCCTTAATATGTCTAGTAATGTTACCTAATCAGTTTATATGTAAAAATTTAGGTTACATATGCTTAAAATGAATTTATGCGTAAAAAGGGCATTTTGGTCATTTACCTAAGGCATATAAACTACCTATCATACAACTACTTAAACGAAGTGACCATAAGGTATAACCTCAGAAGGTTATTCCCTATGCAACTATGGTCACCTAATGTGTTTGGTCGGATCCTACTGATCGACCAAACGGGTCGGGTTCGAAAGTCTAAGCGGTTGTTTAGACCGCTTACCTTACGACCCTATATAAGCACTAAACCTAAAGTGGCGAGCTAAACATGTTAAAACATGTTTAACAAATTTAGAAAAACAGGTTTGGTATCAAAACAAACGGTTTTGATACCTAAAAGTAGTTTGGTTACAAAATACGCAAGAATACGTATTTTGGCCGAAACTACGACTTGCCACTATGCCTAGATAACGTGGTAATCAGTAGGTATAGTCATAAGAGACTAAAACCATTGTGATTACGCTCACGTTATGAAGTTCAACGAACTTCGTGTTGACCATAAACTGGTCAATGCAGAAAGTCAAACAAAGTTTGACTTTCGTGCTAAAAACGCATAAAAGAACGAAAGAGGACTTACAAAAGGTCTAAGAATGGAAGTTTGACCCGATTATTCTCAGGTATGAAGTGAAATAACTTCAACTTAGAGAGCAATCAGATCAAGGTGTGAGTTTGAGAGCAAAGGGGGTGGGGTTTATATAGTTTTTTGATGCGTGTGAAGTGTTATATATATTAGGTGTATATTTTAAGCCCCTTTAACACTTTTTTAGCCAAGTTTTAAATTTATAAAACACGATATTTTACTAACACTAAACACACATACGGGCAAGTGCACCCATCGTGAGCGTAGTATAGTGTTGGCAAGATACCGAGGTCGTCCAAGGACACAAGAGCTTTTAGTACCGGTTTATCCTCAACGTCTAACCAAATCAAAAAGTTTAGAAAAATGTTTTAAACTAAGAAAAAATAAAAACTAATTAAATGCTGAAAATAAAAATAAAAAGAAAAACAGATAGACAAGATGAATCACTTGGTTCCGACTCGTATCTAGTGTAACCTTTGATTATTTCCGCACTTTTGCACTTATTTAAGAGATTATCTTAGTTATTGTAGTAGGCCCCTCTTTTGAAGGTGACGTTACCCTCAACCCAGTAGTTTGAGTCAGCAAGGATACAATCCTAAAGGGTCGGATTATTGAAAGATAATTAATTAAGTTATTAATGCAAATTATGGTAGGCCCCTCTTTTGGAGGTGACGTTACCCTCGACTAAGTAGTCTGAGTCAGCAGGGATACAGTCCTAAATAGTCGGGTTATAGTATTAATAGTAGTTAACTTATGAGGGGATCAAAGAGTTTGGACCCCCGCCATCCAATACCGTTAAGTATTGAAGGAGGTCCTACTAAATTTGACCCAGGTCCATTGCAGGACCTCTAAACGCTGAACAATGGCAAGACTCTTACCAAACCGTTCCCTTAACCCCCGACCAGGTAGCCAACATACCTCCATATAGACCGTGGAGATATGAATGGTGAAAATCTTTTATTTTATATAGACAGTAAAATAATGCCAAGACACCACGGACAAACGATAAGGAAGAATCACCTTCAACATAAGAAACTAGTTATTAAAGTCATTAATACAAAACCAAGTAAAAAGTGCGAAAATATTAGAAATAAAAAGTATTACACTAGACACTTGTCTTCACCAAGTGATGTAAGAGACTTAGGCAAACATGGCCTTGATTGTCAAGAACTCTTACGATCAATCTTGGATCCCGAGACGACTCACACACTCTATGATGGACAATGGATGATGGTGGTGGGTGGTGGGTGAAGTGTGAGAGAGGTGGTGTGCCAAGGGATGGTTTAAGCTTGAGCCAAGCACTCCTATTTATAGGCTAAACAGAAGCTCGGGCACGGCCCCGTGTCCAGTGGGCACGGCCCCGTGTCCACATCCTTCTCTTTCTTCATTTAATGCAGCTTGTCTTATTAGTTGACCATGCCCCCGTGTCCGCTGAGCACGCCCCCGTGTGCAGAAGAATCTTTGTACTATGAAGATTTGCTTAGATTGTGCGAATCTTATAGTTGACCACGGCCCCGTGTCCGCTGAGCACGGCCCCGTGGTGGGCAATAGAAGCTTCTACCACTTTGTCTTTTCTGCTGACACTTGGGCACGCCCCCGTGCTGGCTGAGCACGGGGCGTGTTCAGTCTTCTGTTATCTTGTTTTGCTTGGGAAGATGCTGTCGTGGGGTCGGGCATGTCACGTCTTGTTCCTTTTCTTGTATTTATGTTAGATTTTGATGTCTTTTTGCTTCTTTTGTTAATTTGAGCTCATTTAATCCTGAAAATACAAAAGGAAGACAAAAGCATACTTTTTCCAACATTAGTACTAAAAAAGGGTTAGTTTTATGCCACAATTGATGTAATTTATATGTTGCATTTTGCACACATCATTTTTGCACAACCGTTAGGATCGTTCATCGAAAAACGTGCCTTGATCACAGCCGTACACAAGCACCCATGGTTTTGTAAAACCATGGGCACCTAAATATGGCCCATAGATTGCTAAAATACCATTTGCAAGAGTGTACAACAGCTGGAACAGCTGAAAAAAGGATTTGCCAAGATCTGGGGGTCGTTCGCGCCCCGCATACGAGCCACAGCAGGCTTACGCGGCCCGCGACCGCCCAGGATGGCAGCAACAGTTTCAGAATCTGCAGTTTTGGTCCCTGCAGTGTTTTGAGCTTAATTCCGACACATCTAAGGCCCGTTAAGCCAACTTTAAGGGCCTACAATGATGCCTAAGCATAGTGGACATGAAACATGTTCAAAAATATGCCGGATGTCGGTTCGTTTGGTCATACGATCGCGATATTCGCTTAATTACGACGAAATGCGCACGAACGCGAGAAATGATCCAAATTGCGCGAAGAATGGATTTTTCTTATGCCAAACACTAAAATAAAATATTTTAATGCTTACATAAATTTTTGGATGTCCGGATGTATTCAGAACGTAAGTTATGCGCGAAAATGCAAACTTATGCACTTTTTGACGCTTTTAGTCCCTGAATGACCAAAAAGTTTATTTTAGCATACCGAACCCATCAAAGCCTATTTCTAAGCTATGTAGAGGATATTTAGGGTATGTTTAACTTATGATCAAGTTCCGGAATGTTCGTTACAGTACAAATCGGCATACTTTCGCAGTTTGTCGAAATTAATCCCTGTAAGCGAATAAACTTGATTTCGCCACACCAAACCCTACAAAAATTATTTCTAAGTTATGTAAAGGTTATTTAAGGTATGTTAAGCCTATTTAACTATTCCGGAGTGTTCGTTGCATTAAACTGGTTATATTTACGCATTAGTGCGCGTATAACCTTCCAGAAAGCGATTTAAAGCTTGAAATCGAACATGAATTGATATGTGCAAACGATACACATATTTTTACAATTACCAAGTATGAAACACAATATTTCATAAGTTTGGTATTTGTTTGATGGTCGCAGAAGCACAGGTGTCACAGAAGGACAACCAAGATATCCCCGGATGATTCAACAACATAAAGACCCGAAACCTCAGACGTTGGCTATCTATCAACGCAAGATTTAAGACCATAAAATCATACGCAGTTGGTAGGGCTGTGCAACGGTTCAGAACCGGACCGAACCGAACCGAACTGGAACCGAACCGTAACCATTAATTGCTAAATTTAAGAACCAGAACCGAACCATATTATAACGGTTTCGGTTCGGTTCCGAACCGGTTAAACGGTTCTCGTGTAAATGGTTCTCGTGGGAACCGGTTGACAATGAAATCGTAAAATTAACAATTCAATAAAAACAAATCAAACCATTTAAAACATTAACTAGTTGGTATGTTACCCACATGGTACATAGTTTGTTATGTTTATATCACTTAGTATCTTTTATCATTTTGAGCGTCACGCCTATCAATGTCACACCCATTTCTAAGGTGGAAGCACGAGGTGTGATCCTGAAAGGTTCTCATTGCATACGAATGGTAAACATACTACATGCTCGTAAAATAACTCCAAATGCCATTAACATTACATAATTAAAAACATAAGTTAAGTCTTGAGTTTACATCACAGCCTAAAATATTGTCTGAAAAGTTTACAACATTATTCAAAGACAAACATAAAGGTTTTGATCCTTATATCACCACACAGGATGGGACATAACAACCAAATCTCGCAAAATGGGCATATGAGTCTTGACACATAGTAATTAAAAACAGAAACGACATCCAGGAGCAAGGGTAAGACCGCACGTACATCCACTTTAGTTACCTGAAATACATGTAAGTTTTGGAAAATCGTCAACATAATGTTGGTGTGAATTCATGCAGTTTTTGTATTGAATGTTTATATACTTGAATGAAAACATGGTATGTAATTTGTAAAACGTATCAGTGCCGTGTATGTAAATGTAAGGAATACGAGATCGCTAATGTTTCGCGAGGACATTAACATATGTCACGACATAGGAAGCCACCAAACCTAGGCATTTTTGTCGAGATCGACTGAGACACAAAAGCACTCATTGGTAGAAGTAGGCCAAGAGTGGGGTTGCCTGAAACCCATTAGATCTAACCCTTCTGTTCCGCGGTCTAAATGTATACGTTGACTAATGGTGCTTATGGTACCCTATTCGTCACGTGGTCTATGTGTCATTCCTTAGTTTTGTGTGCTACATACCATTGTACATGTATTTTCCCCAAGTTTAGAAAACAAGTAAAAGTTTAAAAGTGGGGACATGAACTCACAACTTCGCGTATCCTGCGTCGTAAACTTCACCGGTTGGTTTTTGTAGCGTCGTGACCTATAGGTGTTCTATTTACGTTAGTCACTATACTTGTATCACACAAGTACCCGTCACCATCTTTTGTTTATGTATATGTTCTTTGTATGTTCAATCTTAGTGAAGGTCGTGCCCTTGTTTGTCGGGTCTTGCCCGTACGTTGTGTCGTGCACCTTTGAGTATGTATTGTAAATATATATTTCACCCTTAAAATATATGTTTGTTTATAAGGCTTTTTGCCAAGGTAATAAGTGTTAAAAATAATTTATATTTTTAACTTTCCATGTATGTTACTTATATAATTTTCCCAAAAATAAATATAAATATTTTGTGAAATAATATTCTCAATGTTATTTTTGTACAAGTATTCTTAGGAAAGTATACTTGTATTTTATGTAAATACTTGTGTATTTTGTATTTTTCACCAAAAATCAATACTTTGATTTTTATTACTTTCCGGAATTATATTTCTTAAAAATAATATATTTTTAAGACTTGTATGAAATATATATATATATTTTGACATGTTATAATATATATATATGGCTATTCTTGTTATCCACCCGACTTTTGTATAAATTCCAATACATGGATAGGTTATATATTTTTGTCCAAAAATATATTTTTAAGTTCATAACTTGTCCAAGTTAAATAATATGTTAAAAAATACATTTTCATAAATATATTTTCTTGTATTTGTCCACGTATTTCCTTATGAGGAATTTTGTATACTTGTATACTTTAGTATTCTCATGTATTTGTATGTGTATTTTTGTATTCATGCTCCTTGGGAGTATTTAGTGTATTTTCAAGTTCTTAATACACTAATATATATAATACACATAATATACACTTAGCACAAAATTTGGTGATCACTAAATATATATATTTTTCCTAAAAATATACACACTTAATATAAATTAACTTGAAGAAATCACCATTTCTTGACTTGTAATTTTACACAAAAATTAGGGAAACCTTGGTAAATATTTTTAGGTGAGTTTTTAGGGAATAAGTTTCACCAAAACTTATATTTTTCTAAGTGTCAAAAATTTAAAAAAAAATTGACATAGTTTCCCCTAAAAATGGAGGTTTCCCATGTTTTCAAAACATGTGTTTATTCTCTTTTCAACACCAAAACAATTTTCCAACAATTATCATCAACAACATACACTAATATCTTCATATGAAACATCATGGTGAACTTGATTCTTGTTAAAAATGTGTAGTCTTTTAGAGCTACACTTTACATATTATGATCTTTCCAAAAATAAGTGTTCTTGAGTATTTTAAACAAACTTTTATGAAACTTTATTTTATTAACCAACTCATCCATGAGTTTTATGGTCATTAAAGTTTGTAAATCATGTTCTAAAACCACTTTTACGTTTATTAGAAAGATCATTATTTTTAACATCATGTTTAACCATGGATCTTTCAAGATCCATGCTTAATATCTTTATATCTTTCAAAAACAAGCTTTATGTTAAATTTTTAACAAACTTTCCATGAATTTTAGTTTCAAAAATTAGTTCTATGCACACTTTATTACTTCAAGATTACAAGATTATGCATCAAAATTCATTCTTCATGTTCACATAATGCTTCATATGTTCATCTTCAAGTTTAACCATGGATCCTTCAAGATCCATGCTTAAACTTGTTAGATCCAAGCTTTAACATACTTGATCTAAGCATAAACACAAGATATAACATCAGCAACATCATTACATACACCAAAAATCCATGTAATCACTTATTTTCTTCATGAATATGTTAGATCTTTTCATTTTTAACATTAGAAGTTAAGTTGTTTAGATGATGAAACTTGTACATAACATAAACATGACTTAAATTAGTGATCAATAAGCTTACTACTAGCTCTAATGGCTAGGGAAGTGGCACAAAATGAAGATGATGAACAAGGAAGAAAATGAGAGGTTAAAAGCTCCAAAGTGAGGTCCTTCCACTTCTAGCACCATACACCTTCTTAGATGGCCCCCATACACCTTCTAGTAAGCTTGGATTATGAGATTGAAGCTTGAAAAGGGTGGTGTGTGTGTGTGTGTGAAGTGAGCCGAGACCAAGGGGAAGCAAGGAAGAAGATGAAGTGAACTTTGTGAAATGGAGGACAAGTATACTACCTTAAGGTCTTTATAAAGAAAATATCCAACATGGTGATCTTTTTAAGATTCTTATGCATTCTAGTTAGGGAACATAGTTTAATAAAATAATGTACATCATGTGGGGCCCATAGGGCCGGCCAAGGGTGAAGGGGGGTAAAGTGTAAAGTTTGGGAAGTTAAAGGTTTAAAGTGCAAACGAGGGGGTTTAAGTTAGTTTAAGTGTGTTTAGGTGTTTTTATGATTTTTAAGGTGTTCTAGCATCAATACTAGTTGAATACCATAAAAACATTACTTCTACTCAAATTTTGATGTTCCAGTTATTGTCCGGTTGTTCGTTTCGTTACGGTTCGTTAAAGTGCTAAATTGCGCAGTTTCACTAAGTATGAAGCACCTTTTGTGACAGTTTCAATTCCCGACACTTTGTAAGTTATTCTGGACAATAAAGCATGAATTCTGCATGATATTTTTTGTGTTTAAAAGCTGAATATAGCTGAATTGTTGCTAAATTATGTTGATTTCAGCATTTTAGATAAGTTTCGGGTGCTTTTTTGTGCATAGTTTAGCTTCCGGAAAGTTTATATGTTAACCCTTGTATCCACACTTGGGTTTTAATGTATTTTAGAGGTTGGACCTATTCCTAGGCCCTAATTCTATTATCTGACTGCTTTCTGCGGAAATGCTGACACAGAGTGTCTTACCGGTGAGTTTACTAGTCTTTCTGACGCAACGCTTAAAGTACCGCATAAAGCAATATTTGAAGTATAAAACGTGCATGAATTCACATGTATAGTGTAACACCCTAACACGTTTAACCTTAAAACGACGCAGCGGAATTTCGAGTCTTAAAATTTCTTTCATGACATACATCTTGACATTCTAAAAATTCATTTTATAAAATAAGAACATAACTTATCAACACTAAATTACATATTTAAACATTCCCGTACAATCTGTCTTGTGACTCGATCTTCGATCTCTATTCCTTATTAATCATCATGGCTGGTACTGCCTGCGCTCACCACATAAAATTCATAACGTTAGTACGTATCATAAGCATACAAGATTTGTTTACGTTTACTTTTCATTTCATTAACTCTTTACATCCCGGCTTTCCCTCTGATCATACGATCCGTAGTGAGACTTCCGTGGTATTCCTGCGTTACACTTCATCACTAGGCACGCTGTTATTGTCGTTAGTACTCAATTTCATTGAATGCATGCGTACAGACTTTCATAGTACTTATACATATACGTACGATTACACATAGCAACATACATACTTATGTACCTACATACATACGTACGTACCTACGTACGTGCATACCTGAATACCTCCATTCATACATACATACTTACATACCTACATACATACATACATACCTGCATACATACATACATACATACATACTTACATACGCACATACTTATTACATACCTTCTCACAACTTACATACGTGCATACCTTCGTACATACTCACTTGACTACATATACATACTATCTACATACCCCCTTACATACATACACTTATACTTATACGACATACATACGTATATACCCACATACATACCTACCTTCATATTTTCAATCACCCATTGCAATATACCCTACTCATACTTGCCTACTCATATACGTCTTCATATATTCTTATGTGCTCGCTTACACACTATAATCTTACATACATACGCGCATACACGCTTACATACACTTCTACATATGTGTATAGAGATATACAACATCCATACATACCTATCCACACGTATGCTTACCCTAATGGTCACAAAACATGAGTTAAATTAGTCATACGCAACTTAAAACGCGTTTAAACGAGTTCCCAAGCTAAAACTGAGCAAACGAGCAACTTTCGACAACCAGGGGGCTCGTGTGACGCCAAGGCCCTTGGCATCACGCTAGGCCCTTGTTTTGACAGAAACTTTGCAGCAACTTGCTGCACATTCCCAGCGCGATCCCGTTTCACGGAAACGGTCATAACTTCTTCGTTATTGGTCCGTTTTACCCGATTCTTTTTCCTACGCGTCCGTAATTTAATTCTCCATCTTATGGAGTTAAGATCCAACATTTGAAATACCGAAATTTCTAACTTTTAAGCCTTCGGCTTATTACCCTTTTCCATGATTTCTACCCGTTCATGCATTTACCCACATAACTTGTTTGTTTGACCTTAACTTCATATGAATTGATAGTTTCAAGGTCATTTGTCATAAAAGATTCATTCTCGGATGCCCTACATCTCATTCCAACCGTTTTCGCTCAAAAACTTATTTTGACCCGTTAAGGGTAATTGCGCATTAAAACGTTTATGACTTACAAACCATACTTCTCACTTTCATACTTAACCAAAACATTACACTAGTCGAGTAACTTGCTTCTAAACTACTTTTTAAGATCGTTTGCCCAAAATACCCATCAAGGGCATTTTGGTCAACTTTAATCCCATACTTTACGACAAAAGACTACGACAAATACTTGTCTTCAACCATCGTGTTTAGTTAATTAAAACACCATATTACTTAATCGAACTAAGAAGTGATTACAGAAATCACTTACCTTATGCGTCCGTGCTCGTATCCGATTCCTTGCCTCTTCTTGACCCGTTAACACCTCAAGCTTGAGTCCGTCTCGACGTGTTTCCTATACTTTCATTTCATCGAAACCACGCCCTTATTAGCATACTCATTTGTACATGTAACCATCATATCATTCGCATAATTCACACTTAACTTTCCTTAGTCATTACTAACAAGCATTAAAACATATAATTGACTTCATATCCTTTCCATCACACGTAATTCATCATGTAATTACAAATAATACATATTAACATAACATGTACCAAACGACTTCCTATAATCCTACCTTTACGACAACGAGTCAAATCATGTTTCTTAATCTTGTTGACTTTCAAAAGTCAACTATTAACCATATGTAACCATCAACTTATCAACATATACCCGTAACATCATAATCGACTATACGGACGAAACTATATACATTGCATCACACACCTGATGTGAGTACTACCTTGTAAACATAACGTACAACTATTTCATGCACAAATCTTCTAAACTCATACATAACCCATCAAATCCTACTACTAATCATCATATATCATTCCAAATGAACATTAAACATAACATCATCATATTCCTATACTTTCATCTAACAATAATTCATCATACCCACATAATACATCAATCATTCAACAAGACTTGAACATAGGAGGTGATTCTAGTCATCATCTTCACCCTAACTAACGGGTTTCACCTCTAATCATCAAATTAACACAAACCATACATAACCCATGTTCTATACGAGGATTCTAACCCTTGTACATGATCAATTTCATATTAACTCACGGATTAGAGCATAACCCACTTCACCCATGATCACCAATCTTAGATTTAAAACATACCTTATGATCCTCTCGTGTTGGTGATCATTAATCCATGCTCGGTTATGGATTTAAGCTTCATCTTGCCTTCCGATTTGAGCATAAAGATGATGCTAGGGTTTGAGGCTCCATAGGAGCCTCCTGCTCCTTCTCGAACACACACGTATGTGTGTGTTTGTGTGTTATAAGTTATTTAATAACTTAACTTTCATCTTTCCCACTTTAGCCCCTCGGGTTTACCTTTAAAACATAACTGACATTACCTTCCTCTTTTAATTCTTTTGACCATACCCTTAACTAGGTTAAATAGCCTAGTTATTTATTTCATGACGTGTCATATCAGAACACACGACAAATATTAACATTCAGATTTTGGGGCGTTACAAGTCTACCACCCTTAAACAAGGTTTCGTCCCCGAAACCTTTCTCACTTTCATGGAACACACATTATCTTTCTTCCTGTCCATTCATACGACCCCTAGCCCATCCTAATGAGAATCTTCTGGCTCCAAGAACCCGTTCCAGAGTTCTTATTAGTGTCGCTTTCACTAATAACTCAAGTTCTTAACAGCCTTTATAGCTAATGATTCATTCATCATCCTAATACTCGTATATTATATGCATTATATATCTTTTATTTACTTGAAACCATTCCAACATCCCACTACTAACATTCCCTTTTTATTATTTGCACATTCATAACGTCTTCATCGACTAAACGACCTTACTTTGAATTTGAATCTATACATACTCATATATGCTTAACTTTAACATTAACCTTATTCTACATTTTCTACAGTTACGTATACCTTGCATACCTTTATTTTATCTTTATATCATTCCGTTCATTTCACATTACTATTGCTCCCACTTCATTCATTACTTAATTCACGTGTATAAATAGTTCATATCTCTCCAATCGTGAGTTAAACATTTTACTAACCTCTTTTTCATCTCCCAACCACGATCCGCAACCCAGATCGATCATCTTCTCCTCGAGTACTAGCCGTACTGGCCAGGTTTCATTCATTCGCATAATGAGCTTCCGCTCGTGCACGTCCTTTCGCCAATACGATTGGTTTCATTACATCAATAGTTCTAACATTATCATCAACAACATCAGCGGTTAGCATATGTCATTCAAACATTCATTACACTAGGTGATTACCCACCTATAACTCTTCTACAATTTCCTACGTGCCTGCTATAATGTGCCACACATTCTATTTCTTACATGCAATCATTTCATTCAATTAATTATTTCGCCAACTGAAGTACACGCTCGTACTTCCTTCCATTCATGCTTACTTGCGAAGACCTTATTACCATTCCCGCCCATACTCAAGTTATTGTCCGGGTCACCGCCCGTCATCATTCTGACTTCTAAGAGTCAATTACTAACACATCTAACACGTAACTTATTCAAAACTTCGTCTATTATACTATCACTTTTTACTTTATACTCATTTTCTATGACCCGTTCGACTCAATAATGGTCGAACTATCGACATCTTCTTAGGCGGATTAATTTCATCTTTTTATATTTTTGAATCCGTCTCACGGATTCAGACGCATCATTCATGCTTTTTCATTTATTGAATCCGCCTTACGGATTCAAACATTACCTTCACGCCTTTTATCCTTGAACCCGTCTCGCTGACTCAAACATTACATTCATACCTTCCCTCCTTGAATCCGTCTCACGGATTCAAACATTGCATTCATACCTTCCATCCTTGAATCCGTCTCACGGATTCAAACATTACATTCATACCTTTCATCCTTGAATCCGTCCCGCGGATTCAAACATATCATTCATGCTGTCACACCCCGACCACGTGGAACATACAAAACGTGGCGGAAACATCGGGGAGTGTTGTAACAGAATTAATTGTTTCAAATCCATGGCAATTGAAGTTTTGTTTTATTGATTAAAAGTGTTACAAGTCTAATCAATCAAGGAAATACAACAAAATTAACTAGTCTTGCATCTTTTATTGTCACTAAAGCCCAAGTCTGCCTATATGTATCTTGATCATCTTATGCAACAGTTCCTGAAAAACACATGTGAAAATAGGTACGTCAGCATAAAAATGCCTGTGAGATACATAGGTTTTGTGAAAATAGGTTCCATGACTTATGTTTGAGAAAAAGTTTAGTCATGAACCTTGTAATTTGCTTTGTTTTGTAAATCATTTGAAAATCGATAAGATCAGATGATATGTATAAATAAGTAAATAATGTATGGTT